>JAZGTI010000175.1:0-16390 GCA_036877585.1 Botia kubotai | reverse complement strand
TASTRTGRTATTCSACKGTACTATGTMCTTTTTTYTAAAGTATGTCCACAAATACCATGGTATGTTTTGGCTAGGGGCGAACGGAAACTAAAAATCCATGTCACACCCTCATTCCTTTCTATAAACTTACTCCATACACACATCAACACAACCTATAAAATGCAACCAAACATTTGCTCTGCACATACATTCTACAAACGTACCTCGTTTCTTAAAAATAAAATGTTTCTTTTACATCTCGCGTCACATTTGATTCGACTGCGTATTTAAAACAAGGGTACAGTATGTACCAGCAACGAGTCAGGAAACGTTGCTCTACCTTGTGTCAAAAACGGCCGATACTTAAGGTCTGTGTGTGATGTCTTCTCAATTATATGGGGTGTACAAAATTCTTTTCATCAGCATCAAACCTCAGGGGGGGCATCTGTCACACTAATCTGAATATCAGAAACCCTGCTGAGTGTTTCAGTTCAAACATGCCCCACCAAGGCCCTGGGCTCCCCACCCCTCCCTCCTCGTCTCTCTGAGGAAAGGGCCAGCCTGCATTTGACATGCTACTCAAGACTGTTTTCTCAAAAACATCAGCTCCAGCTCCATTAGTCACAGGACAGAAATGTGACTTCTCAAAGCTTCTTGGTAGAGAAGGTTTAGTTTCATTAGATCATGTTTTCTTACTCCTTATAAAAGCCTTGATGATTCAGATTGTTTTGTGAGTTAACAATGACACATTTTAAATTCACATCCTGATAGATCTGATTAGAGAAAACAGGTTTGGCGACATGCACTGTGCTTTAACACCTGGTTACCATAACAAACCCCCATCAGGCCAACCTTAGGGAGAGGAAATAAGCCCTATACCTTGCTCTCTCCTCCTCCTCCAAAGTTTTTAGCAAAAATAAAGAGAATTGATGGGGGAGCCCTGATAACATCTGACTCAAATGTTTATCCATGCATATCTGTCAAGCTGCATTCGGCCATCATTCAGCCCTGAATGTTATAATTTAAAAATAAGATCTAACAGTCTTGATGCATCCTCCCCATTTTATGACAGTAAATCTTTACTCAGCTAATCAATAAAGTTGACCTTAGAATTTTTTGGCACAGTGTGATCTCTGCCGACTCAGCATTTAAGCATCTCATCCTCTGAGTTAATACAGGCGGGTGTCTGGCTTTAAATTAAACAAGCTTTTAAAAAAAGCTTAAATCATAATTAATGAGCTTTAGACATAAGATATGACATAAGACATAACACTAAATTTTAGTAAATATATTTTGATATACAAAGACGTATACTTTGATAAAGCACTATATAAATAGAACTGATTAAAAAAATCCCTTACACAGTCAGTCTGCCAAATCTAATAATAAACATTAAAGATGGAATTTCTCATAAATTATCATATCAAGTGATGTTTCAATCAAAGAGAGCAGTTCTCCAAAGGCTGTCGCAATAAATCACGTTCTCGATCTGAATGGAAACTTGGCTATGTTCTCAGCTCTATGCCTTGAGTCCAGCCCTGCCTGACACACATTGACTGCTGGCGGCTCTTGGCGAAAACTAACAATAGCCGCAACCACCTCAATCAATGACTTAGGGAAAGGGAGGGATATTTTAACAACACAAGTAAAGCCATTATTCATTCAGTCGAAAGCAATTAATTAATGCCTGAACACTGCCAATTGCTGGTCAGGGCAAAACAACCCTCCCCCAAGCAAGAGGCAGCGGTAATGAGGGTCAGAGTAATGAGAGAGATGTGCAGTCTAAACTGTGATGTAAAACAAGTAAAAGAGTCACTGAATTGTGAAAACAGTGGGGCATTTTTGCTTTGCAGGGATTTTCCTGCGTTTCACAATACATGGAATATTTCAGCCATCAGAGCTTATTTTTATTCATTAATTTTATTCTTTGTACATACAGAAAGCAATCAGAATTAGGTTTTCATACAAAATCTGGCTTCGGGCACCTTTATCTAGCCTCTGGATTTTAATCCCTTAAAATCGCCAACACGCAACAAGCCACACCCCACACTTTTATCTATGTCTCATTCTGTATGTGTGTAAGCAGATACGCTTCAGCTGATAACATGCCTCACCGCATTACTCAGAGCATAGATAGATTACAACTCAGACTTCCTTGTTTCTTGCACTATAAATCTACTGGAGACATCAGGTCATACTTCTGATGGAAAATCTTGCTTTTCGTTCGCACAATCTACCTCAAACCACTGTGATTCTACGAAGGCAGCTTCACTATTCTGTGACGCGCTCTGAGAAGCGAGCACGTTTCTGATTTGCGCATCGGGTGGGTTGCCTTGGCGACTGACTAAGGGGTCTGGGGGCCAGTGGAGGCCATGGCCTCTTATGCACACAGCTGTCATGAAGCACAATACAGCAGCATACACACTCGCTCAGTCCATACATGCAAAGGAAAACACCTATGGCAGCAAAATGCATTTCTTTCAGTTGTCGAGGTACTGTGGAATGGGGTAAAATACGCCAGAACACGGGCCCTTTAAACTAGCACACTTCACAATTTTAGTCATGTCAGTTCATGGTAAGCTGTTAAATAATAGTGATAGTTTTTTGCTTACTATCACAACAACTATTACAAATCGTTACACTACTTTTTAAAATACTCTAATATTAAATCTGTGCCTGGCTGGATTATTCAAATGTGTTCCTCCAATTATGCTTGACCGCAGACATCTTGAAATATTGACTTACTAATTTTACTTCTACCTTATTTCTCCTCTTTGCTTAGAGGACAACACAAATGGCCCAGCTCCCCTACCTGTAATGGCATCTCAATTACGTTTACTGTCAAATGAGGTACAGGGAAATAGGAAGCAAACCAGCCCCACAGGCAAAAAAAAAAAAAAAACAGGTAATCAAACTAAATTTGAGGTTAACTTACTGGCCAGGAGGAGGCAGGAGAGGGCGATGACGTAAAGCTGCCGCACCGCTACATCATAGTGGTCCATGAAGAGGTCGAGCAGGTAGACAGCCAGGTGGCGTGCTGTAGGGCACAGCTGGTAGCGGTTACTGAGAACTGCGAGGAGGTCTGCAAAGTACCGACGCATCCCGATCTGTGGAGAGTGGGCCTGGTATGTTGGCAATTTCAGCTCCTATGAGAACAGAATATTAAAAAAATTGGTTTTTATTTTAGGAAAGTATTATTAGGCAAGCTGAAAGGCTAAATAAATATGATACATTAAAGTACATTAAGAGTGCAATAGGCATTCGTTTTTTTTTTGAGCGATTCCACAGAAGAACCATTTTTTGGTTCTCCACAGAATGTTTTAGTCGAACGTTCTAGTCAAAGAACAATGTCTTTTTTACCTCACCCTTATGCAACACAAAAGTTCTGTCAATGTTTTTATGAAAACATGCAGCCCGACAACGGACCTTTTAGGCCCCTTAATTTTTAAGAGTGTATTATCACCTGATACCATCACTGTATCATGGGTACTGGCACAGAACACTTTTCTAAAAAAACATTCCCAAAAGTTCCAAACAATATTATTTTTGTAATCAAGACTCTTACTGCACTTCACTCTTTTTGTAATAAAAAGTGCATTACAGGTCTCTTTTGTAAAATGTTATTTTCCAACTCAAAAATGAATCTTATACCAACGTCAAACATGCCTACAAAAGTTAATGGTTCAGTCACACATAATAAGCATCTCAATTCTCAAACTCTTTCCAGACACGAGCCCCACAGGCAACGTGTGTACTTTATAGTGGCTGTTCAGAAGAGAGCTGGTTTCTTCGCAGGCCTAGCCATCATGTCTCACAGCCATCTGTCCCCTGTGGGGTGAGGGGCTCGGATTTGACCCTCTCAAGAAGCCCTTTTGTGGGGTCTGCTCGCAATTTAGATGGCCCTACAGCTGCTGCTGTATTTGAATGGTCCATCAGTTTATCAACTGCATATCTTGATGAAAACCAATTTATCTTTTCTCCACAGAATGAGTTTAAAATACGGTACGTTTCAAACATTCTATAAATACTACCCCAAGGTAGACGAAACCAGCCTAGCACCTCTTTGTGGTTTGACTTTATGACTTGTTTAAAGACAAAAATGGCAATTGCTTCTTGTTCATCACCTAAAATGAGAAAACCCTAACTAAGCCTTTAAATTTTTTTTACATTAGGGCAAAATTATAAGTCGTAACATATTTAAAGTGGCAGCACAAAAATTTACAGAATAAACATACTAGCAAATTCACGCTATTCTAAAAACGTTTAAGAGATTAAGTAAAGGCCTGGAATTTGAAACGTTTTAACAGACCTTGACCGAACCTCAGACCTAATTAAAATGGTGAACAAAATACAGCTGTTCTGTGCAACAATTCTGAACAATCTGAACCGAGAGAAAGAAAGAAACTTATCTGTTTAAATAATCCACCAACACCAAAACCTCCCATCACCACATATTTCTTTGAACAGTTTCATTTTGTTTATCAACACAAAGCACCATGTTTTCATCACAAGTCTAACCCAACCAGCTGGTGCCAAATTGAATTCATGTTTTCAGTGGCAAAAATCAAAATAGCAGTTTAAATCCCATACATTTGCCACTTAAATGCACAGAAACCTCTGTGACTGCTAAATAAACCCAGTAGGATTGTTTAGTCATGTAATCTTGTGCTAACTGACAAACTCAAGTACAAACACACACACACACACTTCACATTCCACCCAGGATGTGAACACCCCCAATAAACAGACAGACAATAAAAAGACAACAGACCACACTAAATAAATGCACTTAACCTCACTGTCTGATGAGTGCAATTCAGTCAGTTCAGTAATACTTAAGACATATCCCGGTTCCAAGCAACACAAAAGTGTGTCTCTAATACATCTAGCTGTACAGCAGCAAAGTGTGCACTAATATAAACTGTTGTCTAAGCCTGCACAGCCATTTGCCAAATGATATCTGATGCGTACATGTACTAGACGATGTGCTGGACAGGAACCTTCATAAAATCACCATCTGGAGATGTTCTGTAGGGGCTGTGTGACATTTCACACTTACCCAACAATGCTTAGACAAGTGAAACCAAACCTGGTTCTATTTGTAGCAAACTTAAACTAATAACAGAGGCCTGGCTGCTATTTAGATTAAACACACACTGATACCACATGATGAATGCAAAGCTTCAATTGCTGTTGTATACAACTCACCTTAATCCGCAAAGCCTGATGGATGTCCGCTGCAAGCTGGCTTTTCCACCACTGCCCCTCTGGTTCCATCTTTCCCATCCAGAAAGGGCCCTTATCCTGAATAAAAAACAAACAAACAAAACGTAAGAGAAGCGAAACAAGAAACTATAATAGTTTTTTTCCAATTTAAACACTTTAACCAATAAACCGCAGTAGTTAGAATAGTATATTATAAAATAGCAGTTGTGCGTGGAACTGAAAGCATTAGACAAATAAACTTTTGATCTACATGTATTAGCAACTTTTATAAGTCACCCAGCAAAAGTTCATGCAGTTCATCCCACGCTACACAACAACACAGCCGGTCATTGTATCCTGGTGTTGCAACTGACGATTTCGTCTCGTTTCTTTATAGTACACTCAATTAATTCTTAGCATATAACAGTTCGCGCTGAACTTCGTGTATCTAGAAGTAACTTTGTTTTCTTAAAAGGCGAATTGGCCCGTAAGTGACCGGCGCCGCACATCCACCCCTGTAGCACGCCACGAGTCCCTTCCAAAGGCGATATAAAGTATACATCAGAGTTGCGTCCCAATAATGCGAGTTTGTTGTTAAAAGCGCCGATCGACCACGACTAGCTCAACCTGAAAACACGTAACATTGTGACACTTTTCATTGTAACAAATCTCTACCCCTAGATCTCTATAGCGCGTCTTACCTATTAGACAACGAAGCTCCAGACCCCTTTGTTTCAAAAGTGCCGCATACTGGAGTTATATCCTTCAACTCAGTGTGTTTGTACTTTTTAAAACATATCCCATATCAAGGAAAAATCTTCTCGTTTATGACACAATCACTCCAACGTACGCTAAGACGACTTTTTTTATTATTAAAACCCCGCCGCGTGTGTGTATCCAATTTAACCCTTTTGACTTCTTTCGCCGTCCCGTGTAATGTGCTCCCCCAGTGGCCAGAGAGGAGGAGATCTGAATGATGTTGCTGCGCCGGAGCTGCGTGGTCGCTCCAAACGGGGAGGAGTCGGTGGACATTAACATGAGCATTGCTCTCAACAACTGAGATTCATCAACTTAATTAAAACAAACGCTAAAATGCGCATGTTATGAAGTTTGTGGTTTCTGTCAACTAACATTAATTTATCATTTTTAACCCGATGGAAGAAAAAAAGAATAAAGCAACGAAAAAATGTAGGCCTAAAACAGTTTTTAAAAATAGTTTTGCGTGGACGCCGTATTTGCACGTTAAACAGCTCAATCTTAATATGATCTCGTGACTACATAGGTCTAATTTCTTTTTAAATAATTATTTGTTTAATGTTGCATCTATTAGGTAGCATATAGACTAGAAACGCAATTAATTAATAGATGCTACATATGGATCTCACGCAATTATGCCTGTTATTTATTTACATTTAACTCGCAATCCTATTGTAATTTTACTTTGGTACAATGTTCCATCTATTTGGCCAGCAGATGGACCCAGTACCTCTAAGGACTGCAGACACTGTTTTAAGCTAATTGTTGTAAAGGACACATAGGATATTGTCCTGCCCAAAACACCAAAGTTACTACTTAGTTACTACAAAGTTAAAACGGTTTTTAAACATATACAGCATTATAAAGTCCAAATACTTCATACATTGGTCTACCACCAGTCAGTTGGTTCCATAGTGTAGTGGTTATCACGTCTGCTTTACACGCAGAAGGTCCTGGGTTCGAGCCCCAGTGGAACCATGTTTTGGTGCTCCTAAAGCACAACTGGTATAGCATTTCACTGGTGGCACAAAAGGTTGTGGATTTGATTCCCAGGAAACAATATATACACAATGACATATAGATCATATGTATATCTATATATATGTATATCTTAAATGCACTGTAAGTCACAATGGATAAAAGCATTTGCCAAATGTGTAAATGTAACAAATAGCATTATTAATTTTCATGAAGAAGTATGAACAGCCTATAACCTCAAGAAAGAGGTGCTAAAGGGTGCTAAAATAAAAAAATCACAGTAACAAATGAAATGCTAACATGGAAATAATGTTAGGCTAATGCTATTAACTCTGTAATGCTATACACTTCTCACAACTTAACACTACGGTGTCTGTGATCCCTTCAGGTTTGATGTATGTGTTAGTATACACAGGGGAAACTTTTGGAGTTCCACTTGTGTGAAACGAAGTAGTCTTATATCCATGTCATGTCATTAAATCATCATGCACAGCTAAGACCAAGTGCATGAAATGCCATAGCTGTCATAGCCTGCTCTGTCAAGTCTAAGTCAATGAAAGTTGTAGAGCTGGATGGCAACACACATGCATTTTAGAAAGGATGTGTACATCTGCCTTTCAGATTCAGTGCTTCCTACAATAGTGTTGTTGGCTAATCTGACAATACTACCTTTCAATCACAAAGAATTTTGCCTACTAATTTTGCCTAATTTTAAATGACTACTTCTAAGGAAAGACTCATTTCCATCATCAAATGATAGCTGCATACTAGCATGACTGTTCTATTTGCAGTGGGCATTTAAGGGCTCGATATTACCACAGTGTACCCATAGGACTTGAGTCCTATCTCCCTGATGATAGTATTATGGGGCCTAGGGAGCTATATTTAGCTGGCTGTGAGACTGCACTGGCCATGTTAGTCAGATTCCAAAGGGA
This sequence comes from Botia kubotai, assembly GCA_036877585.1. NCBI lineage: Eukaryota > Metazoa > Chordata > Actinopteri > Cypriniformes > Botiidae > Botia > Botia kubotai. The sequence goes on along the minus strand of JAZGTI010000175.1, from coordinate 8,537 downwards.
ACAGTCCAGCAAAGTGGGACCAGCACCTGCTGTCAATGCTAACTGCCACACCACTACCTCAGCTACGAATGGGCCTGGACCACATATCCTGATCCAGACCTCAGCAGCCAAAAAATAAGGTCTGATTCATCTCCTTTGCACTCCCTATCTTAGTATAATTTTTAACAGGGCTATGGGCCTGGTGTCTTATTTTAGATATCTTGTATATATCTTGTCTCATTTATAACTCTTTGAGAAATTTTCTTTTGTTATTTTTCATTCAGATTTGGCATCTCAGGAAGTTCAACAAAAGGGAAAGATTTTGCACAGGTCGGTGATTTGGATGAGGTAAGAGGCGTTTTCCAATAGGGTGGACCAGCCTTATGCACCAGATTTGCAGCTGTCTGTCTTGAACAGTTTTCCTTTTGACATACACTGTTAAGTCAAATACAAACAAAGGGAAACCTGTTTCATCCCAAATCAAATGCATGATTTACATCAATTTTTAAAAAACAAGTATGCATTTTGTTCAAAAGTAATGTGGATATATGAATGAAAATGTATTCAATTTTACCTTATTTGAAAAAAATGTATGAATGTAAATGGCTTTTTTCTCAAAAAGGCAGCTGGACATGCTGGACATGTTTCATTGCAAGACTTGAGTGAACATTTTACATCTCAATTCTGCTTTCACAACAGAGGTCTGAACTGCTCATCACGACAGCTGCCCATTCTACCCCACACCAGGGCATGCATCAAAGGTTTCCAGATCATCAATATGCAAGGAAATTTTCCAAGTGACATTTTAGAAAAAATGACTAAGACATCTCCATATATCAAAGAGAAAGCTAGCCAGAATGTCAATCAAAAGGATGAAGGGGAAAGTGACCTAGAGCAGGCTGGTGATGCCATGGATGACTCAGCAAGTTCATACTACACTGCTCTTTGTTCTTTGAGCGAGTACAGTGACGTTCTAGATGATAGGACACACACACACTCTGCAGAGCCTCTTGTTGAAGGTGGCACATTTGAGATCCTGGATTGTTCTACTTCTATGGAAGACATAACTTCAAGGTCCTTGATCAAAGACACCACACTGTCACAAGAATACAAAGCACAAGGAGAACTGGATACAGAAGAGCTGCTTGCAATGCCCCAAGGTGAACAGGATAAATCTTTATCCTCTCCGAAGGATTTATTAGAATCTGAATCAAAACCTCAGCTGACATGTACAACATTAACAAATGTGGATTTGCAATCTGGAATTTCAGACCCCATACAAAAGCTGGATACCTCTGAAGCACTTAATTTATCAGGAAAAGATTCATCAATTAAACCAAGGGCTTATTTCAGGAGCAGTGGGGCTGTATTTCACACTAACATTAGAACAGCTGAGGAGTACAGCTATTCACAACATAGATTTACTTCAAACACTATTTTGATTTCGCCTGACAGAGATCAGTATAGCAAGGGAAGGGAACAGGATCACATTGGCAAAGAGCCAAAAGAGGACCATGCGACACAACAGCAAAGACCCAGAGAGGGTCTGAGTGCACACATGGCTGAGTCCAAGTTTGACAGAGGTGGGCAAATTCTGGGTCATATGCTAAATGAGGGGGAAGGGCAGGAAAGAGGCGTGAGTTGCAAAAAGGAGCAGGCTGAGCTGTCACTCACATCTAGAAATAGAAAAGCGTCTGCAAGCTGCATCTCAACATTCACAGCCAGCAAGCAGGAGTCAAGAATCCCGCCACACTGTTATTCAGAGCGTATCCCCGCCGCCAGGCACCAACACCAGCAACAGAACCTTGCTGATACTCACAGGTTGGAAAAGCAGAACAAGAAAGGCGTCTGGCTGTCCAGATCACTCTCCTACAAACCGTGCAGCAGCTTGTGGCAACCCTGCCACACTATAGACAATACCAGAGGAACAACCAGCATGGGAACAAAGCTTGCTGAGGCCAGTAGTAAGATGGGAGGCTTTGTTAACCTGGCCCAGGTAAGACCTTCCTGTACTGAAACTGACTACTTGCATGTTTTCAGTTCCAGCTGTAGGCCCTCATATCAGCTCTCTACTGATGGAAGCCACAACAACTGGACAGATGATGTTCTCTCTTTCAAAATGCAGATGTGTTCAAATGCTCAAAATACATCTGCCTGCTCAGAATCCAGCAGCTTTGAGTGCATTGATGTGGCTGTGGAAACCACAGAAGAAATTAACAAAAGCTTAAAGACTGTTCCTAAAAGACAAATTCAACTGAAGAGACGGGACACAGCTGAGTCACATGTGAGAGACGACAACAATGAAACACTTCAGATTCCAAACACACCTATTCGCACTAGGGATGCATTTCAGCGTCAACATAGCATGCCCGCAGTGTTTCACCAGGAGTCACATGTGGCTGATCAAAGCTCAATCCAAGCTGAAAGAAAGCAGAAGCTTCAGAAGTCATTTTCCCTGGATGAGACATCCAGCAAAACCAAAATGGCTTCCTGCATCATAACAAGTGTCTTATCAAAAAAAATGCAACATGAACAGAATCTTCTGGATGTTCCTGACACTTCCATCGATGTAAACTGTAAAACTACCATGGATGATTGGTTGTTTTTGCCTGACAAGGATGTACATGCTGAAATTGCCAAACCTAAACAAAGCGTTTTTACCCAGAATTCTTCTCTGAAGACTGAGGCCCAAACAGAGTTCAGCTCTTTTCAAAAGCATAGCATTGTTAGCTCCAAAACACAACCCAAGCCATTAAGCAAACATAGCTTCAACCCCCTGTTAATTGGAACTGAAAGGTTTGAAATTCAAGGCAGTGGCACTGAAATAACTGGCCCTTCAGAGAATGAGAAAGCAGAGAAGCTGATCCCAAGAGAGGAGGTGGTGCGGCTCCCTAACCTGAGCCCTGGAGCGAAGTTATCCTGTGACTCAGCAAAGGGCAGAGCTTGGAACTCGAGTGCAGCAACAAATGCAGCCATCAGCCAACAACCTCCTGTGAAAACCACACCTGAGGAATGCCACATGGGGCAGAGAATCCATAAACAACACAATGTAACTCACACCCTACCAAATATGTTGGAAAAGCAGGAGCAGCAGAGTGGCAGCAAGGAAAGTGCACTCAGCCCTACCAATATTGCCTGCCTTATTTCAGATTTGGAAGCAAATGCAGTAGATAGAGTTCCCCAGGTGAAAGAGGGTGTTGTTGAGAAAGAGCAGGAGAGTGACAGAGAGGAAGTCAGGTCACTCGGACATTTTACAAGTGTGAGTATGCAAAGTCAAGGAAAACTAAAAGCCATGGCCCCTGTACATGTAGTTCGGGACATGAGGAGCATAGTAAAGAATACTTACAACATGCCCTTCAAGAGCCCAGTGGAATCAGCCCATGGATCGAATGGAAGTGCTCATTTTCAGCAATCAATACACAATCAAAACAACAAGGATGAAGGAAAAGGAAAGGGATACAGACAAGATGAAAAACTCTTGGTGCGGAAAGTCACTCCCCCTCTTCCACTGGACAGAATAAGAGATCTGGCCTCTCATCACTCTGCACCCACAGGATGCTCAACGAAAGTAATGCCTCCTGTGGAATCAAATGACAAAAGTCATACTGTTGGATTTACAAAGGTCAATCCAACTAGTGTAACCAAGGCAAACAGCTGTGCAATGTCAAAGCCTGCAGGGACACAGGATAGCCAAGTTGGCTTTAGCAAAGGTGATGTTCTAGGCAATGATACAAACTTGAAACCAACAAACAGGAAAGATCTGGCACTGCAAACTAGGGACAAGCAGTCTACTGAAGTGCCTACAAAAGGAGAGTTGCACAAGACAGAACAGGTGACAGCCATCAGCTCTGACAATGATAAGCAGACTGCTGCTTTTCATAGTCTTCCAGTAACACTGCAATATTATTCACCTACAGTAAGCGCTGATCAACAAGATCATGGCAAGATGATCAGTGATGGCCTTCAGACCCCATGCCTGCCCCCCAGGTCCCAGAGTTCAGTGGGGCCTCTGTCAGCTTGTGTCCTGGCAGTTGCTTCAACACCCATGGTTCCCTCATGTTATTATAAAGCCAATCCATTGGGTTACCAGACAATCTCTCCACATATCGGAGCTGTCCATGGCTATGTTCAAGGGCCTGTCTTGCTTCCAACACCTGTTTATAACCAGCCGCCTACATTAAACAGCCAAACCCCTCTCCTGAGATCCCTCTCTGAGGATGGAAAAATGCTGATCCGGCAATCCCCAACAGATGGCTCAACCAATCATGCTGAGAATGAAGAGTCAATGCTGAATATACCTTCTCCAGATAGCATACAAAATACATTTGCTGTTGCTCCCTTGAGTGCAGACGCCAGGCTTGGGGGTGCAGGCGTGCTGTGTCCTGAAGTAGGAGGAAGTGTAGCTGCAGGACAAAACCCTCGCCAACTGTTGCTAGACCCGGAAACTGGACGCTGCTTCTATGTGGACATGCCTCAGCTGCCACAGCGCAAGATGCTGTTTGACCCAGAAACGTGCCAATATGTTGAGGTTCTACTGCCCCAGCAGACACTAACCAGCACTGTCCTGCCCCCGCCCTGTGCCATTTCTTTTCCGTCTGTTCACATCCAACCTGTGTACACCCCACACTGCTTACCTTACATGCAGGCACATCCTCAGGTGCTTCAACCACCAGGACCATGAAACCTGATGGGACCTATGGACTGTTGAAATAATAACTCAAGCTTAAGGATCAGATTTCCTAGTGCCTCTAAGGTGCTGCAGCAGAGCTGTTTATAAGCTACTGAATGAGTGAAACATGTTGACCATCTGCTACCCTGGCCTCAAGGCATCAAAGCTGAAAGCGTGTTTTCCTAGCACTGCATTTGACACTCTTTTTTTTTGCAAAGGCTACCTCTGGACTTGCAACTGACATTAGTGAGGCCAATTATATCTATTGAAATGTTGTTTGATACATATGCATTCACACATACAAGCTACATAAACAGCAGTGGTTCTAAAGGAGAAACGGCTCAAATCACTTCTGGTAGGAGCAATTTAAACTCACAGAGGAAATTGGTGTCCTTAGCAGGTTTAGCATGTATGACAAAGGTCACAATTTTATTTATGTGAAATGTATATATTTACTTAAGCTGAACCATGGCTGTTTCATGTAAACTGTGGCTTAGATACATAAATTTAAGCAGTCCCCAATAATGCTTTAGTTATTCTGTTTGGTAGACATACTTACAAATGCATATTGATGTCCCAAATGACATTTTTAATTAGATATTGCTGATAACATCTGATATTGAAGGTAGATTATTGACTACATATAACTGTATATATATATATATATATATATATATCACTATTGGCTCACAACAGATAAATGTTCTCTAGTGTCAAATCTAAAGTAACTAATAAAGTTAGGGGATGAAAATATATAGACTTGTCTTTAAATCAATAAAGACAAATGGAACGGGCAGATCCTCCGGCAAGATGCTTAATCAATACGAACACTGCAGTAAAGCAGACACCTCTCTTTACATGCTGTTTGATCAAAACAACTGCATAGAAATGTTGGTTACAGGTTCCACATTTACAATCTTTAATTTTGAAGAATGAATCAGATTTACTTTAAAGATGCCAGCAAACAGATTTTGTTTCAGAAAATGATGTTTAATACAAAATAACTTAAGGACAACATCGTTTACAACCATGATCGTTTATCTATAATGCTCTTATGGTATACATAGTACAGTTTAGATATTTATAAGCATCTGTTACAGTAACATGTATGCATATGTTGTGATTTTATTCTAAACACATATTTGTCACCATCTGAACACATTTTGTTTTGTGTTAATCACTTGCCAATTTTGTACACAATCAAGAGGTAATAAATGAGAAAAAACGAACTTCCTGTTATTTCACTAAAACACCCAATGCTTCATTATCAACATTAATTTCACATTTGGGTTAATATAAATTGAACAGTTTGTGCCCATGCTTTAATGAAGCATTTTGATTTTTCTGTGTTTTAGATGCAACACTGAAAAAACACATCAAAACATAACTGGTGTTTAGCTGTAAAAAGGTTCAGCTGCAAACAGCCATGTATGGTACATGAAACCTAGTTAAATAAAGGAATACAGTTACACTTTGGTGCAGGCAATTTCATCTGGAGCGTCTGTCACCACACCTTCGTTTTTTGTCATGTCCTCCTCCTTATGCTTGTGCCTTATGCGTAACGGCTTAAACCCCCGGAAGGTGGGACAGATGGGCAGGTAGCGCAGACAGTCCATCTTCCGGACAAGCCCCATCCCCACCGGAAAGTCATACGTGTCTGATTTCACTGTTACTGCTCCAGAACTCTCAGCCGCCCATTCTATCAGACCTCGCTCTTTTCTGGAGCCTGTATGCACAATGTGAACACAAGGGATGTGGAACGTCAGGGACGACTTCCTGTTTGTGAGTTTGCATAGTCTTTTACTTGCTACTGAGTTTGTATATTCAGAGTCTTTGACTTATACCTGGGATTGTGTTGTCTAGTACAAACGCTATGAATCCCCCTACAAACATCTCTGTTGTCAGGAGCACTGTTATGATTTGGTCCAGCTCTGGCACACCTGTTAAAATCATTCAAAAAAGTCTTTTCACAGTAATAGTTGAACTATAGCTCCAGTTTTTTAAAGACTCCATGAAATCGTTTGATGTATGTCCTGTTTAAACTGGAAAATAGGTGACACATATCATAATGCTGTTTTTTGTTCTTTAAAAAGCCAATAGATTTTAGTCTACACACTAAACAATGATATACTAATAACATATTTACCTGTTTTGATGCTGCCTGGATGAGTGTCCAGATAATTAGGCAACATGAGGCCAGAAAACAAGGAGAAACCCAGAACAAAAAGATTTCTGGAGGAGTTCAGATCTACACTTTGAAGGTTTGACAATCCAACAGCTGTAATCATGCCTGTATGCAAACCAACACAGAAATAAGGTTGAATAACACAAGACACACAGAACCAACATATTAACCAGTCCACTACAAGAAAAGCCGTATAGATTTTCATGATATCCAGCCAACTGCTAAACTTTAATTGAGCATCAGTCATGAGGCTTATACTTTAATTAAATTCTCAGGAGTGCATAATTACTATAGAGGTTTTGGGCTCTACACTGACATCTTGTGGACAAAGCTGGTAAACTCTCTCAAGCGCACCTAAGCATAGTCAAAACAGCTTACCAAACAATGTACAGAACATCCCTCCGAGAACAGGGTCAGGCAGGGACGCAAATAGCGCGGTGAACTTTCCAACTGTTCCCAATATAAGCATTATGCCCGCCCCATACTGTATCACCCTCCTGCTGCCCACCTGAACGAGAAACCAAGATTCTGATCACATCTCACAAACACACAAACACTTTCACAACAGCACTGTAAAATGCTTTATAAATAGCCTGTAAGTAAACATAAAAAATATGCAGAGCTAAAATGTCCCTACTGCCTCACCTTTGTGATGCCAAGCACCCCTATGTTAGGACTGGAAGAGGTTGAGCCATTTCCTGTACCCAACAATCCTGCTATGATACAGCAAACTCCTTCTGTGAAAATCCCTCTAGGAAAGAACACAAATAGTAGTTCTGAAGTATTTATGCAAATCACTTTCATGTATCAAGTTCAAGGAAAAATTGAATTCCTCTTGTATGACCTCTTTAAAGGAATAGTAAGGGGTTTTAGTACCCCGTTGTTCTTACCTATTGATTGCATGCACCGGAGGGGGCGGAGCTCCAGAGAGGCGAGCGCAGGCATAATAATCTCCAATAGACTCTACGATACCAGCCAGAGTTGCGCTGAACATCCCCAGCACTCCTGCTACAGTCACTGTGGGTAAACCCCACTGACCTGTAACACACACAACCTCATGAACCCGATCTGACGTGAGAAGAGCTCTAGCTAATGATCCACAGACATAACGCCATCTAATCATGGCTAATCGTTTTTCTTAGAAAAATGAAAGCTTTAGATTAGATATTAGGCACTGAAATTATAAGTGAAATTTCCTGCGGTTGTAAATCGTGGGTGTGTGTTATGGAAAGCAGCAAGGGTCCTTACACGGATAGGGGAAACGAAACCATGGCGCCTGTGTCATGATATCACCCCGGGAGTCAGTGCGAGCCTTATAGCCATACCGATTTTGGTCAGGTGGCAGCACATCTGTCAGAGTGAGAATGTAGCAAACCAACCATACCACCATGATGGCCATGATGATCTACTGAGAGCAAAATCATAGATTACTAGAGATAACACATATTTCGGGTAAGTGTTTCAATCTGTGAATGTGTTATATGGGGTATGGTGAACTTTGCTCCAAGGCCTATCAGGAAGAATTAAACTCTGATAAATGCAGATAAAGTATTTTACATGCCTCACTTTGGGGAGATTGAATTATGCCATGGTTTTATGTAGTCCATTCTACCTGTGGGCCATATTTCCAGGTCTTCTAAATGATGTAATAACATGGTGTGAAGAAAAGACCAAAATCTGAGGCCCTTAAAAATCTTTTTGCTT
>JAZGTI010000174.1:36703-82203 GCA_036877585.1 Botia kubotai | reverse complement strand
GTGTGTCATTGTGTAATGCTTCTTTCTTTGCCCCAATGCATGTGTATTGTTTGACTGTAATGTACCAGTATCTGCAGTTGGTATGGTCTCTTAACAAGGCAAATGCTTTCTGCCGAAGTGGGCGTGTGGAAGACCGGAGCTAATTATTATGCTGGGAGGATGTGAAAAGACGTTATTGTTTAAAGTTATTGCTGTATATGTTTGCTTAAGCAAAACAATGCCTAGATGTTTGCTGTTTTTTGTGGTTTCATTAATGTTGTGTTTTCACAGTTTTTGATTAAAAGGTTTATAATAGGCCATTCAATTTTGACAGATTACCCCATGCTATACATACCCCATGTGACAACTCGCCCCACTATGCAGCGCTCAATAAACAATATTCCTATATGATAACAGCTAAAATCTTTTGAAAACGTAGCACCTGTTTTGTACAAGTAACTAACTACCCTGTAAATATTCACTGGTTTAAACAGTAAGACAACTAGCCCTGGTCCCCCTTTATTGTAGATGTGCCTAGTGAGGGGCTGACGGAGCCCAGCAGAGCCTCAGCGAGCCTGCCCACCTTAGTGCCTGAAGCAGCAGTCAGTCCCCCATTGCACTGTGGGAAATGTGGACTTCTGATTGTGGATTTAATTCATGTGGATTGGTGATGGAAATATGTGTGTGAGCACATGCATGCATGCATTTCCTGCAATGTATTAAACTAATTTCCACTCCAACACATTTTTTTTAGATGTGCAGTATGCTTCATATGGTTTGTAAACATATGAATGGTATAATCAATATGTGCTAAAAACAAGATATTACATTCTATAGAAATATATGAGCTGAGGGGTAAAGGAGGGATGAGTCCTCATAACGCACGGAGAGGAAAGATTCATAAAAAGTTGAAAGCTTTTCCCTAAGGCTAAATGTCTTTTGTGCTGTGCAATATTCTAAAAGCTGGGGTGTTATTGGAGCATTTATAATACAAAAAACAAGAGGGAGACAAAACCCATTATTTTTTATGAACCAGAATTTGCCCCCAAACACATCTTACCAAACAAATCCACTAAACACATAAACAGAAAAACCCAAAAGTTGCCATCTAAGATCATTTAGTAAAAATAGTTGACAACAAATTTTATCCTCAAAGTCCAAAAGGCAAAGAAAGAATCTACCTCTATTATAATATGTAATGTCGCATCCAGCCTACTTTATAGACCCAGTTTTATGAGCGTAACCCATCTCCAGAGGATGAACCTCAGTTCAGCATTTATTATGTCTACGTTATATTTGCTTGTTCTTTGGCCTTACCGGGATCACATTTCTACAAATGTAATCTCATACATTTGTGCAGTAATATATAATATCTTGCTTTTCTCTATTGTCAGCAGAATAAGCAGAGTTTTCATCTTTCCGCCTTTTCAGCTCAAGTATGGTGGTGAAAGCTGTGTTGCTCTCGCGCTCATCGTCCTTGGGTGTCTTAATAGCAACTGTCACTACAGAATCACTAAAGGAAAAATATTCACTGGATTTTTTACTTAGTTTGAGTATTATTTTCTACCACCCAACATTGCCTTCACCCTCTCTGCTTTACATGGCCGCAAAAAATAGACAAGATGTAAATTTTACAGCCACTAGCTAGCATTTAAATAAAGTGTGACTGTAAAATTCTATAAAGTCCACATTGAAAATCTTAAATTGAAATAAAAGCAAGCTTGAGGTATTGACCATGTTAACTACTTCCAAAAAAATCAAATCATGCCTGGAAAACATGGATCAACAGGTTTTGCACAAACTTTATGAAGTCATGCCAACTGGACTGCATTCTGTCATTAAAACAGAAGAGGTCATACCAAATACATGACACATTATGCAATTACATTTTTAAATATTGAAATGAGTTTTGCAGTGAGTTCACAGAACAGTGCTCCCTGCCATAAAAGGACCCAACTAAGCAGAAAACTTCTGACTGAGCCTCATGTGTTTCATGCCTCATACCACACTGGACTGTAAATGAACCTCATGGTAGGGCCAAACGATCTCTGAAACCTTTCAGAGAAGTTTAGAAATGTTTTTCATGATCTTAAACATATTTTAATCTTTAAACCATTTGCTTAAATGTTTGAAATTACTTTTGTATACAAAAATATAATTGTGCCAAAATATTACTTTTACTTTAATATTTCTTTTTTCTGTTATTGTTAAATGACAATTTTATTTTTTTAAATAGATGATTTGGACCAAATAATGAAAATAATCTCAATGTGATGCTTCAAAAACTGGGCAATAAAATGTCAAGATAAGATTTTTGTACATTTTAAGTAAAGGTGCTAGAATATAACCTTGTTTTTATTCAGTTTTTCATCACTTAGACTTTCTGCTTTTATTAGTTGTATTTGGGCGGTTGTGGCCGACTGCTTAGTGAGTTGGTCTTATAATAAAGAAGGTTTGATTTCAGTGCCGGCAGGTAGCAACTGAAGTGCCCTTGAGCAAGGCACCTAACCCTGATCACTCCCTAGGTGCAGTAAGAATACTGCCCACTGTGTGTTTGTGTGTGTGTGTTTACGACTTGCATTGTGTGTTCACTCCTCACCAGTGGTCACATTTCAGGTATGATGTATATGTATATAGCTACTTTTTGTCAGTAGCTTGTAGTTAACTGTAGATTACTAATTTATCCAATGGGCAGCATTACTGTAGTTTAACATACTGTTCATGTACCATGTTTCTGGTAATCTACAGCTTATTAGTAACTTTCCTAACAGTGACTTTATTTACACTCTCAGAGAAAAAAGCAACATTTGTCCAATTCCTAAAGGTTTTCCACCCGAGTCATTTGTTTTTGCTATTTACCTTGTGGCAGTCAAGTGTTTATGTAGAAGATGTTTTCTTCAGATACTTTATCTAGAGACATCTGTTACATTCAGACTTGCTTTGTTGGACCGTATCACAACAAACTCATGCAAAAGAGTGACTGAATCACACCATTTAAATGAAAAATGGCCCATTTCTACAGCGCAATTATAATAACTCCTTTTACTGCACGACTCCACTGAAACATTTACATTAATTAGCTGACATTTGAACACTCAGTCTCTTCTGTTTCAGTCACTGAAGGACTACAGAAGGAGACAAGACCTCAGGTAATACAGATAGGCTGAGCCAAAAAACAATGCCCACCACTTCCTGTTATGACTCATTAGCATGTTAATAAAAGAATGGCTAATTAATTTAGTTATGAAGAAACCTCCAACATTTAGAAAAGGCGCATATCGAATCCCTTTGGTGCGCTTTTGATTAGTTCAAAGACAGAGGAGCAAACCTGCTACAGACACTAATTTCACAGATTTGACAGGTGGCCTACAGAGGGTTGTGTAAGCACTTCTAAACAAGACATTTTCTTTTTGTGAAAGACAGCACTGAATCACAAATGTAAATTGTGTTAAAATAAATGTTCTGGGTTCTGGCATGTGGTCAGTTATGACATAAATCACACATAATGGACTTGCTATGACACAAGAGTGGATCTAAAAAGTGACTTGAGCAGTACAGTTGTCTAAATTGTCCTTTTAGCACCCTTTACTTTTCAGAGTAGATTAACTTCTAGCTATACAATTCATATATCCCAAAGATTGTATATAAATATGTGATTCCAAACCTATATGTTTTATATTCTATGGGACAATAGCAAAAATGTTCAGAGAAATGTTTCAGGGGTTTGGTGTCCAAAAAATGGATGTCAATGGGTGCCACTGTTGTTTGGCTATCAACGTAGTTTGAAATGTATTTTTTGGTGTTTCTCAGAAGTCGTCATACAGGTTTGGAATTATGAGGGTGTGTAAATGATGGAAGTATTTTCATTTTTCGAGGAACTATCCCTTTAGCATATTCAGTGTTTAAGTTGTGTGGCATAATGTACTATAAGTACACTTTTCACAATCTGAAGGACATATTCTGACCAAAAAAGCTAAAAAAAAAAGTTTAAAAAAGCGAATAAACATTTCTTAGGGACATTGTACTGCTAACTGCCTCATTTTGTGCCATGAACCAAATCATTTCTGAGGGGCCCTCAAAGGGAAAGGAAAGTCGTGATTATAAACAAAACAGTCAAAACAACCTATGAGAGGGCACTAATCAAATCAATCAAATATTATCAGCACTGTTCCACGGTATTTAAGATGTCGGAGTTTGTTTTAGCTTCTCTTTGGGGAGAAGTGAAGTGAGAAACTACTATAAATCAATTAGGCAGCTCATTAATGTGTGGAGGTGCACCGGCCAAATATCCAGCATTTTCCTCCATCGATTAGAACAACCTCAAGAACGCAGCGACCCTGCAGAGCCTTAAAAGAAGCCGAAACCAGACAAATGCTCATAAATTTAATGCCGCCCACAACTGAGACATAATTTAGGCAGAAGGTGCTTTGTTGAGTGCAAATAGCTTCTTTAAAATATTCTGTCAAGATGAAGGCTAAGTGATGTGTCCTTCCATGTATGTTTGGAGGACGGTGCGTATGGATTCAAATTATTTTCTGTATTATTTATTTAGTTATTTATTTTGAGTCCACAACATCCAGCAGTAGACCTGCAAACTCAAAGCGCAGAGCTGGGTTTTCTTTATTTGTGTTGGCTGATTTAGCTTTTTCCCCCATGTTAAACACTGAAGGGGGTTTTGAGGTTAGTTGATTAAATTTTTTACACTGCATATTTTTTTACACATTGCATATCATTAGAAAAAAATATGTTTACTTTTAACAATTAAATTAAAAAGTAAACAAAAATGATATTAGATATGTTTTATCCATTTTATGAAAATTTAACCACAGTTCGAACAAGATTAACCTAAGGGCTGGGGGCTTCTTGACCCAGGTAACCAGTCATCTTACCCTAATTGTGTAGCAGGATTAGGGAAATTGTGCTGTAGCTACATTTGCAAATGTTTCCATTTATTTTTTATATGTTGTACCTCTGCTACACTTTTGTCTTAGAGTGTACTTAATGTATACAGTCATGCTGATTAATCATTTAATAGAAACACTGTCTATAGTACACCATCTATAATAGCATCAGCCAATCAGAGAGAGGCACATCAGGAAGATATGAGCATGAATGTTCTTATCTGCAGTGGAAAGATGAAGCTGGGCCAGAGATTCAGGCTACATTTCATCCAGTATATTTGAATATTGGTGTGTTAGATCTAACAAATCAATTCCCAGATATCTATCCCATTCAGTGAAGGTCAGAAGAGGATCAATCATTACCCTCAGTACGTCGGCTAGACCTGATCTCATCTCTTTCTCATTATCTGCATTAACATGCATTGAATTAGCAAGCTCCATGAGTGTTTCAAGCCCACATTCTCCTTAAATAGCACAATCTCAATAATCACCATGCTGAAATAATAAAGATCTACTTTTATTCAAAGATTCATAATAAGGATGTTAAAGAAAGCTACACATGAATATAAACAGCCTCGTTCCAGAATATCGGCTAGCATGAATCATTGGTCATACTATTATGTTTATATACGCTATGTTCTCAGTGTTTGGGGCTAGAACTGTATTTAAGATGTGTGACTTTCAGATTGCCCTGTACACACAACAGTAGACAAAAGTGAATCAAATAATGTCTGTACAGGTAAGTCAATCCCATTATGCAGCTTGCATAGCCTTGAGCAAAGTAATCATAATCACAGAGAGGGAAAGTAAATATTAAGATTTTGTATTGTGTCTTAAGGGATTTAAACTCCTTTCCTCAAGGATATGTTGCCAAAACATTGTGGCCAAACAAATTCTGTCTTATTTAGTTTCTAATCGAGTTTTATATTTGTATGTCAAAAAAAAAGAAAAAAATGTGAGCTAATGGCAGATTCATTTTTAAATGTTACATTTGGAAGTTAAGTTTGTTACAACTACTAACTTACAAGGTTAAATTTACCTATTACAGGAGTCCCAATGGAATAAACAGAAAGAATTTACCTGAATTCACCCTACAGCCATGAGAAAGTTCTTGGGTTTTCAGAACTAACAGCACAATATATTAAATGCAAATACATTCTTAACCACACACCCTAAATGCTCTATCCTTTATTTATTTACACACCATGAGGAACAAGCTATTGTGGCACCATGGGAGTGAAACTAGGGGAGTGAGTATGTTTGAGAAAACAATGTGTAGTAAATCTTTAATGACTTAAATTAAACTCATATCCAGCGAGATTACTCAGATGTGGTGGGTAATGGGTCTGTGAAAGGCAGGATCAAAGACAGAACGTACCCTCCACATCTTAGCTCCAGATGGGGTGAGAAACATTAGCTGAACAGCTCCCAAACACTCACAGCTGGTGCCACAACAGGGATGAGCTTTACATCTGATGCAAGTTCAAAAACTTTCAAAAACCTAACACGGCATACAGCTGATAAGCCTGGCTATATGAAATGCCTCTATAAGTCAGGCTGGGTAAGTTGGCTCACTGACTTGTATTAACAAAGATAAAACCTTGAAACAGCATAAGACTGTGTATAGACTACTGAAGTAACTGACAGGTTAACTGAGCTGTTTCTTTCAGAAGAAGGAGAAACACAGCTGCAAGAACCAGTCAGAAGTTGTCGATGGCCAGAGCACTTTTTTGACAGACGCAATAGTTCTTTTTCAAAAGCTTCAAAGGCAATGCATTACAGATTCTGACATGACAAAAAAGTGCAACTTGTAACACAGCTACATCAGACTTGTAAGCCACATGTATAATTCTAGAAAATGACTGTACGCTGAATTTGTCAAACAACAAGACTTCTCCAGGGAGATTGGGCACATAGATACAAGTCGCCCACCATTTCTGAGAGCCTATTTATGAATGTTCTTTGTCTTGTTTTTCATCTTTCGTCTTGCTTTTATGTTAACCACTCCTGTTTGTTCATTACCGTTTCTATCATTCACCGTCTATATGGTAAAATCTCTCATGATGACATAATGCCCTCATGCTCATTTATATCAGTCAGCGTGATGCATTTTGGCATCTGTAACCAAATTAAGTTGATTCCAGACATCGTGCAGCCGATTTTAATTGCTTTCAGATTGGCTGTATGGTTGGCGTCCTCCTATATGCAGCTGTAAAGAACAGCACTGAAAACAAGTGGCTCTGTTCATGTCCAATTCAGTGAGCCTTACTCATCATTTACATAAGCAGAACTACAGATGTTCAAACACTATGCACATGCTTACAATACTGTCTGTCAGCTCTGTTGAAGTGTACTGCTCTTCACTGTGGGTTCGGTTTGGCTACCTATCTCAGCCATTGCATTATAATTACTTCTACCTGGGAGCCAGTGAACCCTGGAGGGCTCTTTGCTCCTACCCATCCACCCTTAAAATAAAACACGGGTCTGAGTTGCAACAGGGCTCTGGATAAACTATCGCCTGTCCAAGGTCGATTGTCATTCTCATTATGCGTCACAGTGTCAAGCGAAGGATAGAGAAGCCACAGTTAGATGTCACTTTGGAATCCGTAATTCTGCTTTCTGGTTTATGCCTGACACGTTCATGGAAGAACAATGGTGTGCACACCAAAAGCAACAACATCATGCCACTTGTCGCAAATTGCATTGCACAGTTAAAGCTTTGTTATGCGCACCCATGCCAAACATACAATCACCAGAGTCATTAATTTCATTAAGAATTAAAATCACTCTGTAATCACAAGTAAATAACTGCACAGTCAAAAGCTGTGCTGAGCTGTGACATCAACGTACAGGGAAAACTATCCAAATTCTTCCCTTCCAGAGCTCTGTGCATAATCCCATCATGTCTCTGATCAAGGCCCTCACCAACACAAGCAACCAAAGGGAGATTACGACGTTCGCTCTTGATCAGGGGTAATCAAATAAAGCAGGCCTTGTGTCTCCCACGGCTTTCACCAGGCTACAGATCTGATAGATTAAACAGAGCCGGGGCCTTGATCGATAGCGAAAGGTTCGTTGAAAGCACTCCTCCAAACACAACCTGCTGGAGCAGATGCTGAGTCTGTTAATTCATATTATCATTCAGTCCACTAGCAAATAAAAGGAAGCAGCCAAGTGCAGAGCTCACTGATATCTGCCGTGTTATTATCATCAAATGATGAGGCTTGCGCAGAAGTTAGGGCTCATTTTTATGCGTATGGCTGCTCGACTTTGACCGCGCTCACTAATAAATGACTCAGAGGTCATAAGTCTTTCAGGAAAGAAAGATGTGTGTGAGTTTGACAAAAGATTTTTCCTGCAGAAGTAATCAGCTAGCTCCGCAGGGCCCGCCCACAGCCCATTCGCTGACAGTCTGATATATATTGCACACAAAAATGGAAAATATATCCTCAAGATGACAAGCTTTAAACTGATTGGCTGCATTTTACACAATTTCGGGGCGCAAACGTAATTTCCTGGAAATTTCATGTTTACAAGTCAAATTTGTTGATACAACAAGCGCTAATGTACTTTGACACACACCCATATAAAAAAGAAAAATCACTGATATTTAATATTGCAAAATAAAGTCTAGTTAATATTGCAGTTGCTCCATCAAGTCATCAGATCTACTAAGCCATATGAAAAAGCAACCTCTGGGCATTAAAATTGTTCCTCAGTTTAAAAGCTCATTGAGATATTGAAAAACAGTAAACTAATCTGTCTTCATTCAATAAATCAAACTATTTGAAAGCACTGTCTTTAAAGAACTGGATTATAAATATATTTATGTATTTTAAAATTTAATATTAAAACAAATAAACATACTAATTGGCTAGTCTTTGTTGGTCAACCATCGCTCGATCATTCAAACTTTCAAACAACTGGTCTGTGGAAGTTTACTGCTATTCAGACATAAACTTGCATCTCTGGATATGAAGGTCATTTGAAAGGCCCAAACTCTTCATTCTTAATAAATTCTGGGGCATCCAACAAATCATACATCTGATCAGGCATTGGAGGGGTTTGCATCTCTTTCTCCTAACGTCTCAGAAGATTCACTTTTATTGGCTTGATTTCCCACAGTACCTTTATTCAATTTGGTCAAATGGAGGGAAGGGTACAGTACAGATTGAATATTTCTGGTTTCAATTACCAAACACTGAGGTCACGCCACCTATGTAAGAAATCCTCGAGAGATACGATGAAAGGCATGTTTCTGTTAGCCTAATGCTGAGCTCACTCTCACAGGATGCCCATCTTGCAATTTCCATACCGCAAATTGGTATTGTATCAAACGACTGAAATAGTATCTGCTCAGAGGTTTGTTTAGCACCTCGTCTGTTTCAAGAGCTTTAGCAGCTGTGTTCTACAAAGGTCTTGACATCAGAATGAAGTGAAAATGAGGAGAAGAATTCAACTAACAAGAAAAAACAATTTCCATAAGCACAACAATATACTAATTTAGTTGACTGTTCTTAAGGCTGATTGGTCGGATGAGTTTGAGATGTTTGTACCGTCGCTCCTCTGGGAGCAGTGTAAACATCAGGGATAGGGTTTGAGAATTTTTTTGACAGCTGCTTGTTTACCGCATCCAAACCAAGAGAAATCCATCAAGAAAAAAGAGCAAATCATTACTAGTTTGAGACACACTTGATAGTTGTTGCACTTAGAGTAAGGATAATGAAGGAAGCCAGTTAATGGTTGTGCATAATTTTTCAATAAAGAAACAATTCCTATATCACTGTCTCCACAGAGAACGACAAAAAGTCATCAAACTTCCTCGTTGCTCGAACGTAATGACAAACGAGTGAATGATCGTTTTAAAATGGTATTTACCAAGAACCTAATTACTTCAGCTTTTGTCATTAAATCCCAATATGTGCTACCGAACAAATTTAAACAGCAACTTTGAGATAAAGCGGTGGATGGTAAATGCAGGAAGAACAGAATCACGTCATCAAGTCTTTCTGAATGCGTCCATTATAACAATACAGAAACTGTAAAAATTAAGCAAGAATTTATGGCATCGCCATTTTACAAACCTTTTTCTTTGTGTTCTCTGTCCCAAACACAACACAAAACAGCTGATGGCCACCTGCCACGTGTCCCGCATTACACGCAGGAATTGACTCAAACTCCTGCGTGTAATGCTGCAATATCTGCTGCTGCATTAAAACACTCCCCTCCATGTGATTTACCTTGAAAGGCCTATTACTGACAAACCATATGGTGTAATCTGCCTCTTGCACCAAACATGCATTGATCAAACATTTGCAAGTATTGTTTTTTTTTAGGGCCCTATGGGTGGTGTTGTGTGACTTGTGTGAAGCATGTGGTTTTGGTCAGGTTTATTACAGCTATGATTTTATATGTGATACCAATAGGATGTCCCCTGTTATACAGGTTGCAGTGTTTCATGCGTGTTTTTGCAGCATCGCTCCACTCCTTGCATAAATAACTACCAGTCTGCTTGTCATGTTGTCATGTTTGCCCTTGAGAAAGAAAAAATACGGTTTACGGAACGTGCCAACAGTAAATTCTCCTTTAATTATGTTTGTCAGACTGTATTTCATTCTTTACTAAGAATAGGTTATATTTAATTAAATACTAAGACACTATAGATTAAAAATAGTTTTACACAATACACATGCATGCTGTATGTTTTAAGAAAATTGCTTCTTAGTTCAGACGCATGCCGATGTCAGACTCTTAATTGTTTTGTTTGTGTGACGTGTGAAGTTGCAGCCTACAGTATGTACAGTGTTTCAAATCAGTCACTTACAGTACAAGGCCCTATGACTTTGAGGATGCTGCCTAGGAAGACAGCTTGTATATGTAGGCAGTAAACAGCACAGGGTTTTGGAATAGAGATATTATGTAAATACACATTGGTGGTTGGACATCATTTTATGTGTCCAGCCAGATATCCACACAACAGACATTATATAAATGTTCAAATAGCTAAACTAATTTACTTGTTGTCAGAAAACTGAGCACATCAAACAATGATGTACTTTGACACTGATTAAATGCGCAAATAAAGACAAACATATCTTTAGTGCCAAGCAGATGATGAATGCCAAAACATTTCCATGTAATTATGGCTTTCACACAGTGTACATGTTGTATGGCTGTTGATTAAATGATATCCACTTAAACGATTGTTATTGCACAAAAATGACAAGACCGCTTCTTTTCTGTTCTTCCAATGACTAGTGATTTGAATACATATTTATGCAGCACAATGGTTCATTGTACTATGTTGTATAATATTGCATCAAAGCTCAGTCCAGTTCTTTTTTGTGTTCTTTTAGAAGTTAATAAAACTGATTCACTCTGCTCCCACGTTAATAAAACTGAATCATTTCACTCCCACATTACATTGCTTAAAATCACGACTGATTCTTTCAAGCAGAAATAATTTATTCATCCATCTGTAACTGACTCTTCCACCCCACATCCTCTGTAGAAGTTTTCCGTAACAAAATGAGAGATGGGTAAGTGTACTCACTGTAAGATCCTCAACCCCTTGCGTCAGACTGTCCAGCTAAAGAAGACAACAGGGTCAGCGGCATCACAGTCGGGTCCATCCCTGGTGGTCCCCTATCACAGGACCTTACGTGTCAAGCTCATGTTATGTAACAAGCTCTCACTGTCAGTCTCTCTTGCTGTCTGATCTGCTTGCTGTCTGATCTGCTTCCTGTCTGTCAGAATGAGACCCATGTCTCACTGTGCATTTTTAATCACACACTGGGTGAGTTCTGTCTGTCTGTTTGTTTATCTGTCTGTATATTACACACACACACATATATATATATATATATATTATTTCTAATGGATATGGATTTACCTCAAAGTAATGCAATTACAATTTCTGAAGATAAGATGAGATACAGTTTTTATTATTTCATACATATAATATATAAGTTCATACATATATATATTAATGTAGTGAAATATGATTTTTGAGGAAACTCATTTATGTATGACCATAAAGCAGAATTATTCATGAATTATGGAAACAAGATAAGAACACCATTAATCAAAAGTAAGTAACTGTCACATTACAACGACAGTGAAACAGCAAATTATAAGGTAACAAGTAACAAGCTATGCGGTCAATCATTAACATTCACTTTGAGTTCAGTCAAGGACGTCTATCAGTACTGTTTCAGTCTTCATCATAATGCAATCATGATACGAACTGCACTTACAAAATATAATGTCTTCATTTCAGCTACAGTCATGACCAAGTCTCAGCCTCAGATGAACCAGTCGCCATTCACTGACTGTCTGACATCTGAGTGGCTGGCACAACTTGCACAACTTGCAGATGTGAGGGTGTGTACTTATGCTTCTGTCTGTCCACCAGGACACGATTATGTTCACATGGTACATAACTGGTTTGCAAATGAGCATTTTTAAAAAAGGACTTATCACTCGATTAGCTACAATTGACAAGGTTGTTGTTTCCATTATGACTGTGTAATTTACTGCAGTGTCATTACTGAACGCTGTAACACTGTACATTAACAAGTCTTACAATCAAATGGTATAGTTTAAAAACCCAAATCATTTAGCTTCCTACTATGAGACAAGAACCATGCTGCTCTAACGATGCTTTCTGAATCCAGGCAATATTCTTTCATGAGCTGTTTCACCGAAATTCACAAGTCTCCAAAAGTTGTATAATCCCCTGGGCTTCATAACATCTGCGGAAATTAAACCGAGAAAAACTGACAAGTCCAAGAGTTGAAGCTGGGTTCAACATAGCAGTTACTTTCAAATTTATTACGACACATCTAAACTACGCTGTCACATGTCACTTTAAATGGCTGTTGCTAGAGGAGAAAAACACACACACTTTCAGAAAAGTAACTTAGGGATGGTTCCACACTTTCTGACAGCAGCTGTAGTGCTTAAGAAAACAGATGTTGAAATGTCAATAGTAAGAGGAGGCAGATACAATGATTTATACAATCCATAGAGAAACCAGGATTACCCCAGAATACATATTCAGACAAGCCTGATTATGTTTAATCTGTTATGTTTCATTATGTTATGTTAAAATATGTTTAAACTTCACAAACCTTTTTTGTAAAACAAAACATCCCTAAATTATGACTTTTGGTGAGATCCTAAGCAAATGTGTCATTTATTTGTAAAGCACAATAAAATGGTTGGAAGAAGAAAAAATCAATCAAGGGTGAACAGCACAAATGTGTATGCTACTGGGTGGCTATGCTCTTGATAGCATTTAACTTAAGATATTTTTTGGTATGTTAATGGATAGAGCTCTGGAGAGATCTAGAATCTCAGGCCGGGACATGAACCCGGATTTTGTCTGAACTCTGTCCACAAAGCTATAAATAGCAATTAGTGTTCAATAGTAGAGTGGTATGCATCTGATCTGGCTTAGCAGTTATTGTACTCACAAAGTAATATGAAATATGTTCATTTTAATTTTATGTTGCCTTAAATCACACTGACATCCATCTTTGGAACTTTGAGGATCCTCTGGATGTTCTAAATCTTTAAGAAATGGTGCTGAATAAATCTAGCAACACTAAATTGATGGATGATGTAAATGTTATGTGAAAAGCATCTGCTACAGACAAAACCAAAGAACATCTGACATAAATGCAAAGCGGGGAGGAAATTTCCATCCAAGAGCTCCACTGGTGCCAGGATGGGGATGTGAAGGTGAAAAATATAAACCAGGTAAACAACAGTAAAACAACTCTGAAATGTTAGTCGGGGCAAAACAAGACATTATAACAAGTCTCTCAGAGTCTGAGGTTTAAATAGCTGAGCTGATTGGAATCAGGTGTGGCAAACAGGAAGCGATCAGCCCCAGATACGGGGCCCATGGGAAATGTAGTCCGAATTGGTGCTAATACTCAGGAGAGAGTTCCCTCTGGTGGCACGGAGGAGGCAGAGCGGGAGCCTCCTCCGTAACAAGGACATTTTAGTGTGCTAGTAAAATACAACTATTTCAATAAAGACTGTATACACTGTGCAAAAAGTTTATTATGCGATGTTAAAAGTTTATTATGCGATGTATTCATAATAACATATTACCATTATAATCAGTTTTTTTTTCATAGATGTAACTATGTTTCTTGATATTTAGGGGTTGGTTTTTATTATGTAAAATATTTTTTACATATTCAGTTTGTTCAAAAGTTGCACTCAGTTACCACGACCATCTTGAGATTACCAAACAAAGATAAAGCTAAATATGAAATTTATAAAGCAAAATAAGCAAAACATTTGAATGCAGCTATTCTTATGCACTTATTCATAAGTGTGAAAATAATACTGAATTATGAGTATCTATAGGCCTAATCTATGCCTACTTTGTAGGAACTTGGATTTCAGACACTGCAACATCAAATTGAATGGATTATTTTCTGGGTGACATTGATCTGAAACAGAGTTTGACTGACAGCTGCAGCCCATCAGTTCATATGGCCTTTGATAGAGATGAAGCTTTCTCTGTCCTCTACTGACCAAAGCTCATTCCACAATAAACGGGCAACATACTCATCCTACAGATGAGATCCTAACTGTCAAACAATAGACAGAACAAACAGAGAGAGACAGAGAGGGGGGGTATTCTGAAAGGTTTATAATACACTGTCAAAAGGACAGCTTCCATCAAAATTCTTTAGTTTAAAACCATAGAGGATTCCAAACTATACATTCTTCCACATCATACAGTGGAGGCTAGGGATAGTTTTCGCACAGGGACATTATCAATGTATAAGAGACAAGGTCTGTATATCAGTAAATAAGGTTTAAGGTCAAAATTCCAATTGCAAAAATATATACTTTTTCTTTTAGCAGTGGTTATGTATGTTGGTTTTAAACTGTATCATTTAGCATTAAGTCTTGGAGAAACATGTGAATACGATAAACCACACAGGCATACATTCAGATATGTGTCAACTATATCATGCTTTAAATGTTTAAAGGTTAATTTATACAATTTAGAATTTTTGGCCATTTGTTGTACTTTCCTAAATTTTCGCTGTTTCAATAATTATTTTTTGATTTTACAATAGTTTTTCAGTTTTGCTAAAACTATAGTTTTAGTTTAAACTTTGCTGAAAAGTGTAATATATATAAGTCCATATATGTCTATGTAAAAGTCTAATAAGTCTAATAATCTAATATGCTGATTAAAGGCAGGTTCCACAACATGCACCATTACCAATTGTCACAAAAAAATTAAAATGTTAAATATGTGTTTATTGCACTACATCATTTATTGAAATATTGAAAATGGTAAACAGTGTGACAACTAGCCCCAGTTTTCTCTAGTCACGTCCCACACAGCATCAATAACTCTAAATTATCATCAAAGTCAAAGACCACAAAGTGTGCCTTGGGTGCCAAGCTGCTCAGCAGGGCCTCAAACTGTTTTAAAATGAGTTAGAAGCAGTTGTTACTATATTGTGACCTGTAGCTTACAAAGCAATCACATTAGAGAGTTTATAGTTTAAGTGATTAAGGTATGACACATTGACTTCCCTCCATGCAGCAAAAAGCACTACAAACACGCAAGCTCCTGAGACTTCAGTCATTGTAATTCCACTAGCTGAGCAAAACTCATTTACTTAATGTATAAGGGCCATTAGTCACCTCCACCAACACAGTGAACACAAACAGGGAGGTCTGGGGGTTCATTAAAGGTGATAGTTCCAGGAGATCATTACAGGACATAAGTTAAGCATCCAAAGCAGTTGTGATGATGAGTAAATGGGTCTTTTATGCGACCTTAAAACTTTAGAGAGAAGAGAGGAAATGGAGATAAAAAAGTTTACACTAAAAAAGGAAATGCTGTCATTATTTACTTGCCATCATGTCATTTCAAACATGTATGCTTTTCTTCTTCTTTTAAAGTGAGAAGAATATTAATCCACCTGACACTTTTCCATATTGTAAAGGGATATAGTTACCAGTGTCTGCTCAACTATGAACAGTAGCATTAAAGTGAATTCAGAAATTAGTCAGAATTAGTGCTCATGCGTGTTGTAAATTATTTTAAAAATGCAGAAAATGTAAATACGAAAATGTAAATTCAGTGAAAAAGGATTTTCATGGAATACTGAATTCAGTCTTATTACACATGAAGCTATCATACAGTATTATATAGAAGATTTAATAAAGTATACATAAGTTGCACAGTAGACACAGTATACAGTAATGCACAACTTTTGTCAACTTGTGTGGTCACTGTCTACTTTTGTTATGTTACGGAGGAGACTCCGGTTCTGCCTCCTCCGCGCCAGCAGAGGGAACCGTCACCAGAATACTGACATCACCATGGACTACATTTCCCATCATACACCCGTCAGGAAATAATCACTGCCTTGGTCACCTGTGGACAATCAGCCCGGTCTATTTTAACTGAACTCCTCATTCATTTTGTGCGAAGTCTTGTTTTGCAATGCATACATTTCTGAGCGGTTTCACTGTTTAATTACCTGTGTACGATTTGGATTATGTACCGTTTCTCGCCTGTCTGCTGCCTGCCCCGTCCTTTCGATTTACTTACCGTTTGTGATTGTTTGCTGCCTGCACCGATTCATGCCTGGTTATTGTTTATCATTTTGTCTCACCTTTGATATTGTTATTTGCCTGTTGCCGACTTCTGCCTGCTTGACCACGATTTATAACAAAATGCTGCATATGGATCCCAACACGTCTGACGCTTTATTACATTATACAGGAAAAAGCAATAATAATTTAGTGCAGCATACTTTTGTATAAAAAAAAATACATATAGTTGTAAGGGTGGTTTCATTGCAGTGGTTCATGCTGTAGGAATGCCGAAATGACTAGAAAACTGTTAACAGCAAGATGGTATAACACTGTTTATTTTCTGTCAATTTCCACCCTTCTGCTACTTATACCAATGACGGAAATAAGCGCAGTTAAGATAGCTATATGTGGGAGAGCATTGCTAAAATAATTATATTGTATTGCACTATGTTGCTTTTAATTAATAACAATGAATTTAAACTAGTTGGTACAGAGTTTATAGGTGAAGGGATTTATTATCATTACTGCCTGAAGTTATACAATGAAATGGTTACAATGAAGATGCATGTAATTGGTATAATAACATATGCAATTAACTTTAAACAGTGTATGTGAAGAATATTACCGTATACAGAATAGAAATAGAGAAAGAAAGACGAGAAAAGAGAGACCTGAAAGCTCAGATAGAGAAGAGCATTATAAGGGAAGAATCAAAGAGCAGAGGTCAGGGAAAACACCCAAAGGCAGGAAGAGCATGGGAAAGAAGAGACAGAGCATATCTTACATTCACTTTTTATCCTTCCTTGACCATGTGACTGAAACCAACCTAAGATAATCAAACCGACCAATCAGAAGACCATGTTTAACCCCCACTGTACTGGACAAATGGCAGACCCCCTACATACAACACAAACACCTCAGCCAATAGCATTTGATCTCTATCAGCTTATCTGTGGGCTCAGGAATGCAAAGGGTCCCTTAAAGGAAGGAGATGGGCTTGTGACAGCAACAAATGCCATTTAATATTCAACCCTACATAGGTTAAAACCAAAAGTAAATGATGACAGGAATTTAAAGTGAACTATTCCTTTATGTTTCTCATTTGATTTTACTTAGAATGACAGTAAGTTATAGAAATTAGGTTGAGGGAATTGTTTTTTTTTTCAATATATATTTTAGTTAGCTTCCTTGGAACCGTTTCAGAAGTCCACTTCACCCAGAAAGTGCACTTAAAGAATCAGACGCCCTTTGGCAAAGGGAAATACTTTTCTGACTCTCGAGTTTTATTCATTACCAATCCAAACTTACTTTATCATTTCCATAATGGAAAATGAAGTAGCCAAGTCTGTTTTTTACCTACGACAAAGGAAAGAACAGATAAAAAGAAGGGCAGTAAATGAAGGGCAATAAAAACTACTGTATTCTTGTTTTTTAACATTCTACGTTCTAGAGTTATAAGAAAAAATACAAAACACAAACTACAGTAAACTTGGGAAATATGCTCCCGAGAGTAATCAATTAATTGTGCAAAAGTACTTAACAATTACTGATCAACATTAGCGCCAAAGCAGATCTCTCAGGCTTTGAACAACTTTAATAAGACACCTACATGCCTACCAGTCCACCTGCTTATCAATTAATGTGAGTTAATGAGTTGGGGAGATTATTGCCTCCTGCGCTCTGGATCTCGGGGGGACAATGAGGATTGTATATACTGTAAAAAAAGACAGGTGTAAGCCAGCATGGGGTGCTAGTTAAAAAGCCACTGCAAAGCCTTCACTCTTTTATCAGGTGTAGCATCGAAAAGTGAAATAAATGTTGTTTAATTATTGTTTCAGTGGTCCTTGTTAAGGCAAACAGCATGGTTGTTACTGGTTACATTAACTGTCTGAGTTAGAGTATGTAATTCCTGTCTGTTGCGCAAATAGCAAACATTTTTTGAAATCTTGCATTTTTTAACTGACTGAATGATAACACAGGTAAAAAAATTCATAGGCTTGAGGGCTTAAAGGACATGAACCATATCTAGTGATCAGAATATCATAAAGCATTAGGGTGGCCTTTTTTATTTGAGCAATTACGTGTCCACCAAGCAACACCCTGGCAACCACCCACAACATCCTGGCAATATTATTAGAACTACTAAGAGCACTTTAGCAAACACGCAGCAACCGCCCAAAACACCCTAGCAATTTTTACTTGCTGCTGCTGCTTTCATTTGATATCCTGCTGCTTTTAAGATACTCCGGAGAGAAACAATGTAAATATATAAATAATAAATTATTAATAAACAAAAATGACAAATTATCCCGTCATTGTTTTCTCTCTTCTTGTGAACTATTTAACTTTCTCTGACAGTGGGGTCTTGTTCTCATTTCAGAAACACACAGGATAATTATCTGTGTCACCAACACATTGAGCGTTTGGTAATTTTGAACACAGAGAAAAAGACAGAATCATGAGAAAACATCACAGAATCACGAAACAGCTTTTCATCTGACATATTCAAGAGCAATCTGTCCAAATGTGACTCACGCCATCAAGAGACAAGATTCTGACCATCACATGACAGATGTTGATACATCTTGCCAGATGACAATTGTGTTTCATTCCAATTACTCAAATTGTCATCCTTGTATTATGCAAACCGATTACTAATGGGCACTAATGTTTGATTGGTCATAAGCAGGCCTACATGAAAGCTGAATACTGTGGATTTAAATATGATAAATGTGATTAAAAGAGTTCTACTCTTTCATTGGCAGCTGAAGACATTTATGCAGAAATCTTTTAAGATGTAATTATAACAATAATTAATTGTAAATGTTTTGGAGAAAACATGACTACTTCATGAGAAAACAGGTAGTTGTCTGTGCAACAGTTGCACTCATGATACAGTATGAAGTTGCTGTGCGATAGCTTGCTGACCCAAGCTAAACAGTGCCCCAGAAGTCCATATTATGGTCCGTAGATTTGTCTCGGTCGCCTCTTTTAGTACAAGTCTATGGTATTTTTGTTGCCAATTTTTTTAATAGCACACCTGTCCTCAACCAAACACACACTCAGTGGGATCATTTTTGTCCATAGTACGAACAGTGCAGGTAGAGTTCTGATAAACATACATTCAGATAGTACAACAATCTGCAGGACATCAAAATTGCTGGTCAAAATTATAAAATACCCAGGCAATTTCACAAACGGGTCTCAATTCAGCAGACAGGTTCCACTGAGTCTTCATTTTAGTCATAAAGACTTAAGCTGTCACCGACAGCAGCCTACAGTTTTGTTTTGAACCTCTATACCATGCCAGATGTATTGTAATGGAACTATGTCAGTCTTAAGAGGACTGGTACTTTCAACAGTAACAAATTGTTTACTTGTCCTTTGACTTCTCAAAGTGACTCAGGTGCAAGCAGGTGAGTAGTGATGAGTGATAACGCTGGCTGTATGCCTGATAGATTTTGCTGTCTTCTGAGGTAGTTGTCTTCTGAACGATGAGGAACGTCTCCCTGTGTGTGTTTCTTCTCCTGGTGGAGCAAGTTGCTTTCCGTGGTGTTAAAGGCTCATTAAACATGTCCTGTCATTGCCCATCTGTTTAACATTTAAAAAATGAAAAAGGGGGCTGGAGAAAAACTCATGTGAGGAAAAGCTTCTTATTCCCTCACAAAGCTCTCTGAAATGTTCTTCACAATACAGAACCCCTTCACACCCTTCTGGAGTACAGCTATTACTGAAGGGCCCAAGCCAGAGATGCCACACAACCCTTTAGCCTTTCAGGCTGTGAAAACAGAATTACGGCCACATAGATCTACATTATGATTGCAGCTTGTTCTAAACGCATCTCTGAGTTATAGGTGCTGAGCTTGAGGGTACCACCACCTCCCAACACACATCTTCCCCCAGAGTCACTTTTGTTGTAGTGACAACAAACAATCCCTCATTCCAAAAAATAATAATTAACAAACACAATAAATAATACTAACAAGAATCAAACATTAGTTGATCTTATTAGATAGAAATGGATAGTAATTGTTTTGAAATTGGTTGAGGTTACATGTTAAAGCACAGTATGTTCAGAAGATTTCTTAAATTCATCTTTAAAGGATCACCAAAAATAATATTATATTAAATTAAAAATATATTAAAAAAACTCACCTAAATCTAAAAATGAATAAACCCAGTAGCAAACCTCTTATGACCCATCCTCCAGTCAGACATAATTATCCCAATGGCAAACTTTCTCACTCTCTCTTATTAGAATTCTCCTCTTTCTCTCTCATTTCCGCTCCTTAACTGTTATTGTTCGTCTCTGTTATGATAAGTGCAGTGATAAACCATCCTCCATCCCCTCATCTGCTCTCTGACAGGCTGTAAATACGTGAGGCCATTGCCAGGACCTGGCTTCCCTGGTGAGCCGATCCTTCGAGGTCAGATCTTCCTCAAACAACCTCCCTCTCCTGACACCATCACTTGGCTGTACCTTCCAAAGTTTCTAATGAGCCAGTCGGGCATTTGAATGCTGCCCTTTGGTGGGCGTTTGCCAGCTAAACGCACTGATGAGGGAGAATATTGATTAAGCTTCTCTACTTCAACTTCAGTTCCTTATAAAGTGACGATACATGTCTTTACCAGCTGCAAAATAAATAAATAAATAAAGGTCCAACAAGCCTAAATCCTTCTGAAATCATCAAACCTAATGATCCTAACCAGTTAACCATCTTAGGCTGATTTAAGCTGTTTTTAAGCAACTTTTTCCCTTGATATTTCTGTTACAAACTCACCGCAAATGTTCAATTAACCCAGACACCTCTTTGTTTGCAAAGGTAACCCCACTGCACTGGGTTTCTGCACCAACACAACTTTTTTAATCACAGACTTTTGGCCCTGTGGACCTTATGAAAGTAAACTCTGATAACATAGGTCTCACACGTACACTTGCTTAATTTGTCTCCTAACAATTGCAAACAGTGTATATTAATCACAAATTTTTATTTCATGGACTTTTTAATTACAGTGTTATTTTTGTCACATCTCAAATCTGTCTTTCCATGTATTTTAAATACAAACCCAATTACATATTAATTAGAATAAATTTTAAGTAGGAATGACACAATAAAAAGTGATGATTACCTTTGTTTACTTTGTTTTCATCACTCAATGTCACTCAATGTCATCTCAAGTATGTTTGTCACTTTCTCTAGTAACAAAGTAAGTATTTTGTGAAACAATTCGGTAATGATCAGAAATAAAAAATAGATGTAATTTCTGACAAAAATGTTATAATTAAATGTATATCGCTCCTTGTATGGATTATTAATTTTTACATGCAATATTTGGATTTTCAGTTTATTATTAGTTATTAGTTTGTGTCTAAGACAAGTACATAACAATAAAATCTATTCAATAAACAATACAATTAACAATAAAATCTATATAAAATCTGTTAAAAATCCAAAGCCAACCAATCCCCGTAGGACATGAACATGCCTGAGATTGACATCACGCTTGTCACATTCTGCTATCACCAGAGGTACAGCATTGAAAAGTCTTTTAAAGAGTTCTCAGTAAATGCACACAGGTAGAAATCACTCGTTTGTGATGCACAACCACCCCTTACATCTATAACACCGCTGTAAATCTAACACAGCTTAGCACGTAGCTGGAGTTGCAGGCACCAGATGTTTCTTGTCTGGCTGGTTCTCCTGGGAGAGAGGAAGAGGAGATTCGTAAAGTGTGTAGAATAGTGTGGAGATAAATATGTTAGGAATCGTCACCGCACACTATGCCGGCGTACAGATGTTGCATTGTCTACTAAAGTCTATCTCTGCTCTAAAGTCTCTCTCTCTCTCTCTCGTGTGCTTTTTCCTGACGAAAACAGTCCAGATTCTCTCCCAAGTTTCCCCTGTCTCTCTGTAATACATTAACCGAGCCCGGCTCAGCCATCTGCTCTGATGTTCTCCAGAAACACGGCGCCCAAATTTTACAGATAATTACGATAAATTCACAGTTCACTCTGGGGATGCCTCCACATCTCCACTTCACGCCTACCAGACCATTTATAATCATCCCTTAACTACACAGAGCAGACCATAAAGATGAATGGAAATTATGTTCATTAACACGCCACAGCCCCACGGTCACAGAGGAGGTATAAATGAACTTATATCGTGAGCGTGGATCAGCTTGAGCTTGAGGTTTGTTGAGGGAGGCTGAGAAAGACTTTTTGTCTCATCTGACACTTTGTCAGTTTTATACATCAGTCAGTTTGACATCTGATTAAATCTTATTTTCTGGAATGTGATTTGAACAGTCAGTTCTCAATTAGTCAGTATAGGCATGAATCATAAATTGTTTCCATGGCTTATGTTCTCATGCGCTTCGTGACTTCAGCACCGTGGTGAGATGTCATGACAGACATGAGCAGACACAATGTTTTCCATTCTCTCTTTCCACACTGACATTACTCTCATCATTACTGTAGCAAACGATGTAACTACACCGGATATTGACTGCACTGTCAAACAGATCGAATTTCATCACTTGCAAAATGACAGTGTGGCCACTCAATCCTAAAATCAGATTTAGGTCTATGCAGTGTGTATGCTGTGTGAACAAAATGTCACTGTGTCACCCTGCTGAAAAACACAAAGTGGAAACCATCTTAGGGTGGTTTGTTGGTGCTATCAGTCTGAAATAGTTTAGTAGCTTGTCAAGATGGTGTTCCGCTGGATTAACTGGTCAGGACTGGCCAGTTAGTCCTAAATCCTGAATCCATCTAAAACCATCAGAAACTATCAGCCTGAAGACCTTGATGGCCAGCTAAAACTAGTATACAACGCATACAGTTTTAAGATATTTCCTTCATTAGGGCCATGTGACACATTAGCCCCTTTCACACATGTTGTCTTTACTAGTAAATTACTGGCAAATTACTGTTAAGAGATTGTGTGAACATCTTGGTAAATAACCAGTCCTGGTAATTAACCAGTAAAAAATGTTTTACATTTCCAGTAATTTACTTGTAAGGTGCTGGTAAAGTTACTGAACATGCTAATGAAAAAGTCTGCTTTGAGCCAATCAGAACATTCTGACATGAATGATGCATTTACGCTGTAATGTTTACTGAAGTCAAAGC
Organism: Botia kubotai; assembly: GCA_036877585.1. Classification (NCBI taxonomy): domain Eukaryota; kingdom Metazoa; phylum Chordata; class Actinopteri; order Cypriniformes; family Botiidae; genus Botia; species Botia kubotai. The sequence continues at coordinate 58,596 of JAZGTI010000174.1, read as the reverse complement.
AGAGATATATTCCAATATGCTTTTGTTGGATCAAAAGCCACTGCATGAATGTAAACGTTCAGATTTAAAGTCAAACCCTATTGTTTTAAAACCCTATTGTCTCACTGCTTACTACGAGTTTACTGGTATTTTGGTATTGGTGTGTAAATGGTACACTACTGGCAAAAAGAATGCAGTTGCTTGTGTGAACGGCGCATTTGTGTATTTACCGGTAAAGTCATTCTGGTAATTTGCTGGTAAATTACCAGGATTACTGGGTGAAAGGGGCTATAAATGATTGGGGGCTATATATGATTGTATCAGTTATGGAGACAAATGCATCCTCATGGTCTCAAATATGTACATTTTCATAACTAGTCCTGCCATTGTGTAATACCTGTGCTTTCTCAGCTGTAACGGCAATGATGAGATACACAACACTATGCTATCCAGAGAGTGTGTGTGTGTTACATCACACTGCTCATTTAACTGAGGCTTCCTGTCTTAAATTATCTGGAATTATAACTTCCTTCAAAACCTCCTTTCAGATCAGACAGCAGAGCAAGAGAAACAGACCTCAGCGTAGGTTCTCCTCTAACTAATATGACGTCTCCCACCAAGCGGCTGTCACATTAATCATCTGAATAATCACACTGGTGGCAAACTTTTTTGAAAATCAACATTATTAGAGAACTGATCAAGACAGACTGGCATCTCCCGGTTCTTAATAATTCAGAGGCATGCTGTGTTTTGGTGGCCTGCAGGGAGGTGTCATGGGAGAGAGAAGACACCTGGTATTAAAGATCTTATCTGACTCAAGTTTGGATTTGTAAATGGGCTGTCAGGAGCTTTGAGATAGCACACACACATACCACGACACACACAGACAAAGATCAGCTTGTAGATACACACAAGCACCATATATTCAGAGATCAGAACAAGTGCATACACACACACACACGTGAAGCCTTCTGAACACACACACACACACAGATCAGAGAAGTATTTGTAAGAGTAACAACACAGGATTAACAGAAAGCCAGGTGACATTAAAAACATGGCTCGGGGTCACTATCACTACAAACAGACTCATATGAACTACGAGAGAACAAGAGAGATGCCTATTCTCTCTTTTTTGTTGCTCATATCAAAGGACTAACGTCACTTTCTCCTCACAAACATCACGTGTGCTAGATGTGTTATTCTGGATATTGAACCAATTTGTATGCATTTTATTCCTATTTAAAAACTATGACAGACCCGCTTGGTAAACAAAAGCTGCTATAACCTCCAGTGATGGCATTCATGAATGTAAATCACATTCTGCCAGGGTTATGAGCTACTCTGGTGAAATATGATTATCAGGAAAATATTGCTTTATAATTCCACTTTATAATTTAGCATTTGTGCTTATGCACTGTGATTATATGAAGTCATGTTGGAGTCGAGAATTTGAACTTTGAAATGTAAATATCCTGCATGCTTTAATTTTATTAGTACCACAGAGTCAAACCCCCAATCCTGAGATATCATTATTCCAGCAAAGTTTCTTTAAGCAGTTAGCCTCAACGGAGCTGTGGCTTAGTGGTATACATATGAACTCCAGCACCAGGAATGAGGTGGTTGAAGCGGTTCTGATTTCACTTCAAGATCTTTAAAGATTAACAATTAACAATTCTTTTATTACTTCTATTGAAAGATTTGTCTTTAAAACACTGTAATTATAAACAAAAAATATAAAAAACTCTTTTCTATAGCATTTAAATTATTTTTTTAAAGTAACATTTACTACAAAAAAACTGTGCATCTTCAACAACACATTGTCAAAGGAAGTTTTAAAAGCCCTACAGATAACCTGAGAATTAGTAGACTAACATAACTGATATTTCAAGATTGATTTATGAATCAGTTTGACCATTTTTTATTAATTCATTTCAACTGCCTAATAATATTAATTTATTAGCAAATAAAACTAAATTAGGTTTGTTGTTACAAGCAACTAGCAAGGACAGGGAAACAAAAAGATCTGTATTCATTTAATTGTCTTTGTATTATTTCACAATACCATTTTTGCTAGAAGAATGCAGACATTCAAGAACTGTTGATGGAAATTAACAACATAAAATACTTGCAGTATTTAAAAAAGAGAGAAAAACAGAACTAGTTTTGAACAAGAACAAGATTCCACCTGCCTGAAATATTAAGATGGTGGTGACCATGAGGAACACAAGTTACAGTGAGTGCAGCTCATCAATCTTGATATTTCCAAACAGCCACAAATAATTTGCATTGTCTCAGTCAATTAGTCACCCATTCCTCTCTCTCTCCATTCAGACAGACCTGTCTCTGCATTAGACTTAATCAATACACAACCACCCACTCTCGTTCCCTCGCAAACTACAGTTTTTTCTCTCCTGCTGTCTCCCAAGCTCATTTGGGTGGCAGATTTGCTCATCGCTGTGGCTAAAAGCTGCATTATTGTTCATAGTCATAGAATGAATCATAGTCCTCCTAGTCTACCAGGACTTGACCAACAACAGGCTCTGCATCCTGGGAGGGTTACGAAATGCCAGAGGGAGTGAGTATAACCATCTGAGGAAGCAGCTGGTGGCTGAATCACCAGCGAGGGCTGTGACCAGCTGCACACATGTCTGAAGGCACATGAGGAGAGCTGTGCAACAGAAGAAAAGGTCAGTTTTTGGAAAAGAGATTGGGAAAGTGCAACTTTAATGATTGGATGGAGCGATGAGGGTGGGTAAAGAGTAATTAGTTGTTACACTGTCTCAAAAAAGTAATTAATTTTGAAGAGCCTAAAAATGTTAAAGGAACAGTACACGCAAAAAAATTCTCCTATTCCTTACTCTCCCTTATGCTCATTACAACTGTATGGTGTCTTTCTTCTTTAGAGCAAAAAAGGAGATGTTTTGATAGATACAAAGCTATTGTATAGCTTGAGACTTGGACTAGTATTATGGACTACTTCATGTGTGGAGCCATTGATAGCCATTAATCACATAAAGAAAATAACAGTATTTACTAGAGAATGACGTAATTTGCATTTGTGGGTGAAATCATTTTAATGTTAGAAAAGTACATTATATAGACAAAAGTTTATTTGCAATGAAAATGTCTGAAACATATTCTATCTGCTTGTTGCTATAATGAAAATGTACACAGAAATGCATTCATGTCTTATAAATTGTCTATGTATTGTTTTCTTTTCTTGTTTCGGTCCCAACAGAAGAGGTGCATGATGGGAAGGATAACATACTCAACAGTTCTCTCTGGAAGATCTGCTGACTGTGCAAGAAATTTGCATTGATTGATTTCTCTATTAAACATTCAAGAAACATATTATTCAGATGATCATGCTGAAAATAGCAGTATCTCGGTGTATTGCACCAAAAACTCTGAGGCTTAAAAAACAGATCTCCTCTGTGAGAAAGCAAAGAGTTTATATTAGCTGAACTCGCACTAGGGCAGGTACAGTGTAAATGCAAGATTTCTTACATAATGTTACTAGAAAGAAGAAAGAATGAGTTGGCAGAGGTTAAGCCTTTCCTCGAGAAGGTGGAGGCAAACATCTAAAACCACAGGCTGAAAACCACTTGACATGAGTTGAAAATGCACAGATACACTTTCCCTCCCCAAAACAAACACAAACACTGTGAAGAATCACTTCTACATTCAGACTCAAAATGTGTAAACCAATATTTCCTGAATATTTTCCTGAAAAATTCCTGACAATCTGGTTTTCCCGTATTCTTGTTTTCCATCATTTATTTTTTGTGAGACGTATTTTTGATTGTCTTTCTGAAATTATACATTTCATCTATTATTCTATTATTGTTGTTCATTGTGACATCTAATAGTCCCACACTTTAACCCTAACAGACAACTTTCAGCATTTTTACAAAACAAAACTTTACTATATTTTTATGCAATATATATTTTATTTTTTTGTAGTGCTTTTTCACATTTGTCAGGTTTTGCTGTACAAATTTGTCCCCAATATATGGTTAAGTATACTAACATACACACACACACACACACACACACAGACTTGCAATACAATAATATTCTGTGGTCAAACAAACAGTAGCAGGTGCGATCGCAGTTCTGTGTCATGTAAGCTGAGCTGGACAAACTCTGTGAACTGTTTCAGCTTTGCAAAAAACACACTATCTCAGTCACCAAGTTAAACACTTTCGCACAATTGTCACCTGATAGTATCACATAGCCAGATTAAACTATCACAGCTTAACTTTACAGTTTGTTCTGGCCAAGAGACCGCCCACTTACACAGGAAGAGACACACCTGTGAGGTATAGAGTGGAAGTGCTTATTGTAACAACCTTTGATATTTCTTGGAAATGTGATGTTTCCCAGCAAACTTGCAAAAAAACACTCAATAAGAATGATATTTGTATAAGACTTCATGTGAACACTCCATAGCTGTGCAGTTGGAGACTAATCAACAGAAATTAGGTAGGCTTAAAAACTGATGGATTCTATTCATGCATTACAAGCTACAAGGTGATTCCTTTTTCCACTATCTCCTAACCTCATCTTGCTCTCTCTCTCTCTTTCTCTTTCTCTCACCAGCATCCCTCACCCACACATCCACACCTATCACAGTGAGTTATGTCAGATATTCTCTGACATGGGCACATCAACTCAAGACGAGCCTCTGTCTCTTTTTGTGTCTGACTCCTCTGCTCTCTCTTTTTTCTCTCTCCTGCCTTCATTTCTCCATCTCCTTCCAGCCTCTTTCCATTGCTTCACTCACTATTCTCTGCCTATCTATCTCTTGCTAACTTTACATGTTGTCTGTCAACATTGTGTCAATTTGATTTCATTCATGTCAACTTGTCTTGCTATCTGTATGTCTACAAATCTCACACTGTCTTGCATCTTCCTCCACCTCTATCTTTCTCTATCATTTTTATCTTGTGTGTGTTTGAAGCCCAATCATTCTAGATTCAGAACTTATTCAAAACTGGTTCTATTAAAAATCACGCAAATCACTGTTATGAGCTGGTTCTCTGTTTAATAGTTTGCTTAAAAAGACTGTCTAAAAGGGCTGTCTGTTTGAATCAGTCAATGACTCAACAACTGATTTATTGACAGAATCATCTGGAGCGGCTCTTGACTGAATCACAAGCATTATTCATCATGTTTAAGTCAAAATGTACCATGAACTGTAATTATGGGTTGTGTACACATAGCTGAGATGTGATGAGACTTAAATCTGTGTAATTACCGACTGCTTATTCATGTTGAGACACATAGTTTGCCAGAATAAAAACTACCCAAAAATAAATACTGTTGATCTATATTTCTTCTAATATATGAATTTAATATATAATGAAGGAATATAGTTAGGTCCATTTGTTCATTAGGTATTACAATAACATTTACATTTAGTCATTTAGCTGACGCTTTTATCCAAAGCGAATTACAAATGAGGACAGGGAAAAAACTTCAGTGCTAAAGACAGGTATCAGGTATTTCAACACAGTATAAGAAGGCAACAAAGGTGATTTTTTTTTTTATTAAATAAAAGAAGTAGAAGTGGCGGTGCGTTAGTTAATTAGTCAAGGAAGTAAAGACAAAATAGTTCCGTTTTTAGTCGTTTCTTGAAAACAGCTAATGATTTAGCCATTCTGATGGAGTTATGGAGTTCATTCCACCAACCGAGCAGAGTGAAAAAAAGAGACTGGGTAAGTGATTTCTTCCCTTTTTGGGATAGAACCACAAGGCGACATTCATTAGCTGAACGCAAGTTTCTGGTGGACACACCAGGTTATACGCAAGTATCTTCATTAACAATAATTGTTAATGAAATCATTAGGAAACCAGAACGGTTAGCAGAATAAGAAACAGAAGCAGAAAGGTTACACACACACTGTTAAGGTAGCACCTCGCTCAAGACCTCGAGTGTGATTTTAAATGCTTCATTTTGCTGAGGGGCTACAGCAGCCTGAAGCACTGGGTAAAAATCCAATTTCATCCTGCCAGTCTGCTTCTGTAGATTTACCCACATCCCACCTTGTGTGAATGCCTGTGCACATGAGTGTGTGTACTTTCATGGCCTGAAGCCGGGTCTGGCAAAACTAGCGATAGAAACATCACAACGCATACACGTAGGTACATAAACACACATTCAGAGGTGGGCTGGCAGAGCCCTGTTACAATAGGTGTGCACTCCTATTCTAACACAAAAGAAAGCTGGCCCCCTCCCCCCCGAGCATCATCTCCACACGGCATTCACAAAAACAATACACGATTGATAAAGCGCTGAGATTTGTTCTCGGCACAGAGCTCAGCCCCACAATCCACAGGAGGACAACTGAAGCAATTCCTCACCACAGAAGCAATGACAGTCAGTCATGTTTGTCATAGTCAACTTATCTGCATGCCGAACCATCTCCTCACCACACTGAACTGTCAGTGGTGGGAAATCTGTAGATGGTTTATCCAAAACAGTAACATTAATGTCTTGGTCAAACTTTAGGAGCGTAGAAAGCTTCATGGTGTGTCTTTAAAGCTGTTGTTTTGGAACAAACATAAACCAGTTGGAGTACAACAGCTCCCTGTTGGAATAAAAACATGTCTCCATGGTAATGAATAAAAAGTATACAATAAAAAACGTCTCATGAGAAAAGCACAGGCGTGGGCACTACACCAAAAGCTGGGTGCTGAAATGGTTTACGACTTTCTAAATAACATGGATGAGATCTCAAAACATTAGCGTATTGCTTGACACTGCAGCAGCGAGCTGTCAACAATGAGTCTTTGGCACCCATGCACACAGCACATAAATACTCAAACGCTGTTAGCCACAGTATGCTAATGTGCTCACCTGGTTTTCACCTGGTTGTTTTTGCCAAATTACCCACAATTCTGTCTCACACAATGCACAAACATGCACACACACTCCCTAAAACTGGCAGATAAGCATCTCTACCACTCACAAATTGGTGAAACATGCTCAAAATCATACAAATCATGTCACATATATTCTTAAGCTCATGATTCCAAGCATCATGCACTTCACTCTTTAACTTCTGGCTCCACTGATAACATACAGTCTAATTTAGAGCACTGCTGCTTGCTTGGCTGTAATGAAGGGTTTTTCTGTTAAGATTAGATTTTTACATTCTCTAAAGAAAAAGAGATTGGTGCTTGCATGTGCAAAATTTGCTGTTATACTTTTGTTTAAACACAGTAATTGATCATCCAGGTAACAACACACAGTATTAATAATCAAAGATAAGTACTGTAAACATTATTAGTTATACTAATTCTGTTATTTTGGGGTTATTTAGAAAATATATGTTATAACATTTTGTGTGAAATAGCTTGTCATGGCAAAACTAAAAAATGCAATTTTGTGATCCTCACTTTTTTTAATAATTAACATTTTGCATATTTTGCAGGGGGTATGTAAACTTTTGAACCGAACTGTAAGTTTGAGCAACCCAGTTTTATTGCCTGGCGTATGAAAATACCAAGTTTGTTTGCTTAGTGAAGAAGTAGCACACCTCTTCTCAAGTCATCTGACGTAAGGTGACATTCATGAGGACGATGTTGCCGCATGTCATGAAGGATCATTCATTAACGTGCTGAATTTTGTTAATTACTAAATGAGTAACTGTAGTAATGGTTGCCTTAGAAAGAACCATTTACAAATCCACTGCATGTGTGCCTACATATGTTCTTACAAATCCATTACATATGATCTTAACAATCATTCTTAGAAACAGAGTCTGATTCAACTCTCACAACCCTTAACTTCTACACACAGATCACACCTTCGCTAAACAGAGCAGTATTTCCTGTCAGGCTGTGCCTTTGCCTGGAATAAAATATTTTACTGTTTATTAAAGTGCGGTTCCAATTATCCCTAACTTGTCCAAAAGACAAAACACAATAGGGTGAAAAAGCTTATCTGAAAAATACAGCATTATACTGGCTCTTATTACTTCTCCACTCACACACAGCTGGCCGGGTCTCAGATTGAGTGTAGTTCATTGGAAGTGTCAGGTGCTAGACTATTTGTTTACTGGGTGTCTAAAATGGCTAAGCTCATGGGCACTGATTGGCTGAAACACAGGTTTAATCCATGATGACATAATTGTGTTGTTTGCCGACCGCAGCATCCTCACGCGCAGTGCTGCTCTGTTACTGACACTTACTCATTAGTGCACAGATATGAATTAATGGCCTACCAGGCCCCAGCAATGAACTCCTTATTCACACACAATATCCTTCGCTGACGGGGCAATCAGGCAACGGCGATGAGGAGAGAAAGATCAACATCTGTTTTTGTGACCTGTGTTGCTTACTGTTGGGGTACAGTATCGTTCTGTTGTAAGTGATTATGCCACATTGACCTCGTCTATAAACAGAAGGGGAAGAAAACAAAATAGCGAAAGAGGGTGAACCTGCAACCCTGCCTGTCTCATTTGCATGCTCCCCGCATACCCGGGGTCAAAAGGTGTCCCTGAACTGTCAGCATGCCAAGATGCCAACAGCTGTTGACCATCCTAATGACCGGCCCTCTGCCCCCTCCCCACATCCCATCAGGGGTCTCATTCTCAGCCCCAAGCCCATCTGTGCCAGTGCGCCTCTGTGACCATAAAGCACTCCTAACCAGAGCTGTCAGGACCAATAGACCAGCTGATTGCAATTCAGATTTGAGATCCTTGAATATTCGGCCAGTAATTACGCAGGTCAAAGCCGCACTTCTCTAATTATCAAATACTAAAAGATGAAAGATTCATAAAGAGCTTTACAAAGCCATACAAGGTAGGAGAGTTCCCCCATGACAGCAGAATCTTTACCGTCACCCCGGAACCTCAGCGAGACTGACATTTTCAATGCGATTGTGTTGACATGAGCGACCATTCATTATGGTTCCCACACGGGCAAACATAGAACAATTTTGGCGTTGTGTGTTTGTCACAGCCGGCATGAACACTAAAGGGACAAACCAGCCTATCTGAACATAAACAGACATGTATAACAGAGAAACACAACCACCAGTTGCATGACCACCAAACAAAAACACAACACTTCTATCTGGTTATCTCAGGTAAATAGCTGTCCTTGAGGAAGTCATGAGTGCCAAGAGTTCTCCACAGTCTTGCTGACTGACAGTTTAGCGCACATCATTGTTTACGCAGACATTAAAGAAGAAAAGTCTAATATGACAGATGTTCTTTAAAACGTTAATACTCTGGGTCTCTCTTTGTGAGATATCATAAAAGGCGGGAAAATCTAGGCGGATATCTGAAGCTTTCATTTGCCAAGTGTGTGAAAGGAGGAGTTGTCATTTTGTCACATTAAAAAAAGCTAATACCTTTCAATTTAACACCATCAGACAGGAAGCAACAACAATTACATACATGTCACATCTGTCACAGTCTTTTACTGGAGTAGCCCACTGTTTCTTTCAGCACATCTGGGTCTTTTGTCTCAATCTGTTGACAATCGGTTCTTTTCTGTTAAAGACATTATGTTCATGTAAGAAATCTCTGAGATAATGGAGAACAGATTATGCTATTTGAAAAAGCCTAATTGACTAAAGATCTAGTTGATTTCCAGGGGACAGATAAAGTGCAGGGTTAGTTACATTTAACTTTAGCTTGTGAAAGCCTTGTGCTTGACTCAGTTTGTGTGCTGCACGTCTATCCAAAAAACACAATGTTCTCACTGACAGACCAACCAGGAACGTTATAATATAACTATAAAACCATAACATCTAATATTAACATCAGCCTCAGGTTGATTCTATTACAAGCGGTCAGCAGACACCAGCACGTCTAAAATGCATCTTCAGTGACCACTTACCTCTAGATTTCTGATGTCAGTGTGTCACGCCTTAAAAAGTTTTCTTCATCTGCATTTATTTCTGTCTGCTTGAGTTTGGATCACCTGAGATGAATGGTCAAAGTGGCAAAAATAAAGTCACATTTGCTGGATTCAACACACATGGCTGAATGACTTCAAATTTCTTCCTGCAACTAAATAAAATAAAGAGAAAAAAATGGCTGACCCACTGTTGATCTGGATGGATGGATTAAATGGATGGATGGATATCATACTTCACCCCATTTACCAAGCAGATAAGTTGTACGTGGAAGACTCACAGAATTTAGTTTGAACTCAGTGGAATGTAACTTAAATGTAATTTAACTGAGCAGGTATTTTGCATTCAGCTGAGAAAAAGCAGCCTTCCCTTCCTCACCACAATCTCACAATTCTCTTCTCAAATCTGAGCAGACCAGCGCTAATCTCTACTGTCAATGACACAAAACAACAAAATCCTGAAGCGGCCCAGTCATACCATCCCCTGTGGCGCTCAATAAATCAATAGTGAAGGAATGCATGCACTTTGTGCGTGCCTGAGGTAACAACAAGGTGGCGGATTACATGTTGATTTACATTACACCATTTGTCTGTCTGCTAACAAAACCGTGATTTAAAAATCTGGATCATTTGACAGCATGCCTTTTCTCTCTCTGACTTTGCTATCTTTCAAATGCTTTAAACAAACCATTGCAATTCTATTCCCTGTCTCATGAAACATTCCCTCCTGCTGCTATAGTTTTCTGCAATAAAAAAACAAACAAACTGATTTTCTCGCTCTATGTCCCCCTCCCTTTCATATCCCAAATAATAGTTGAATGAACAAATGCAGCTGCCTAATACGCCATCATAAATCCTCCATTTATGATCATCTTATCTGAAGCATACACACACAGCAAAAGCTTAACACTCTCTGAATTTATTTGGCACATTGGAGGCATTATGTCTCCTGGTGCACAGGCAATCTGCGCCGGCACCCCTATGACTGGATTCGCTGCCGTCTGGATTCTTTATGCTTGTTCTCCAGACGTGTAAGATAACCCACCCCGTCTACGTCACCCCATGCTCCCCGGTGCCCCCCGTAGGTCCCAAATCTCTGTGCGCAGCCTGTTTGCGACTGCCACCCGTCCCAGCAGTCAAACTAGCATTAAATTTCAAAGGGCGGGCCGGCAAGAGGGATTTTCAAAGGGGTGAGAAATTCAAATATGGGTTTCATAGATGCCCATCTTTGTTTGGGTGCATATCAAAAGACAGGGGCTTCTTTGCACCATAAAAGCTAAAACAACAAGAAAAACAAATTTAAAGTCAATTAAAAACAATAAAGGAAAAAAAAATTATGAACCAAGATGTTTCAAAAACGTGTTGGGGAGCCAGTTGCAGATCTAAATGAATTATTACGAAAATTAAACTTAAAAACATTATCTATTCACCATAAAAAAGAATTATAGATCCTTATATCTGATTACTCATTTTAAGCCAAGTGTAAAACACCCAGAGCCAAAAAGGTGTCAGTGAAGAACTTCAGTGAAGAACGTAATTTATATAGATTGCCGTGTTAGTAGCATCTAGTACACAACAGTGCAGAATTAAGCAGTATATTCGTGCCATAACATTTTCAAATGTCAAAAGTACTATCATAAAATGCCTGTGACAAAAGCGCAGCATGGAGCCAAATAACTCTAATCAATCTAAAATCTCTTCCATGAAAGACAGGCAAATACATTTGCTAGGGATTCAAAGCAGGAAGAGAAAGTAAAGTATCTCAAAAATGAATTGACAATGGCTCTCTGGAGAGGGGAGGAAAGGCCTGGCCTTCTGGATTATAGATGCACAGATTGATTTTGATTTCTTTGGCCATCTCTCACACTGGGCATGTGTGCAGTTGTGATGGTCACGCCATGATCGGTGTGACCGTCACAAGTGGCTCATCTCTTTAACTCTTACTCCCAACTATTCGCCATTTATGTTACAGCTCTGATCCACAGACACAGTCAGATTCGGACAGAATTGACCTCCCAATTTGTATACCAACCAAACCAAATGACATGCGAGATTATTGTGCTTCTATTTTTTTGTAAAGTTATCCACAATAATACAGAGATACCGATTTTTTTGTGATGTAAGAAAATGTGAGTAAAGCGATGCCACAGCAGAAAAAGTACCAAACTGTAATTTAATTAATGCTGAATTGTAGGGTAAATAATTTAGCCAGATGCCAACACATCTATACCATGTATAAAAAGTACACAACATGGGGGCATGTGGTATCAAGAGGCAATGTTATTGACATTATAGTAAATCTAATGAAGTTATATGTTAGTTACCTTATACCTGGAGAGAGCTATCTGTTAACATTAACATTCGATGCACTGCTAGCGCATACAGCCCAATAAATACGCAGCCTGAATGCTGATGAGTGCTTATAATGACCTGCAATGCTATGTGACTTAATAGCATTTATGGATAGGAATTTATGTCCCAATACTGCCATACCCATCTACATCCCAATAGTATACACTTTTCAATGACCAGCAGTGTGCAGTACAATGATGCAAATTGTAACAGTCAGAGAGACAGAATGATCTACTAAGCTAACAAATCTCCTCACCTCTTTTTGTAGCTGTGGTGACACCATTTAACAGATAGAGGAACTGCTCTACCTTTCGCCTCGAGGTAAACCAGAGTTAACTTCACAAGAAAGGACAAATTACGCGCTGCAGTGGCCTTATTAATTAGCACGGCATACGCAGTCAGAAAGAGCACAAGACCTCGGCATACGAAAGGTATGTGAAGGAGATGCTGTTATCATCCGAGGGGACTACAACATGGGACCCAATCATTTGCTTGACTGACTTCTCTATCTGTGTCAGGCTCTGGGTTTGTGTGGATCTTTGTCACTCACATCGTTTTACAACTGAAAATGTGTGGATCTTCCAATGGCTTGTCCTCAATATCCTGAGGTACCATAAATGGATCATATTTTCACTCTGGAATACCATAATGGATATTATAACAGACCCAGGTAACATTGATATGTGCTATAAAGAGCCATGCGAACTAAGCTAGAGGCCAGGAAAGCCAACTGAGAAATGTAACATGCAATAAAAACTATGACATTACATAACTCAATGACTTTATGATGAGATCTAATGAGAGCTGAGACTTATTGCCCTCTAATGTGGTATAAAGTAAATGTCATTGAGTGAATATCTACATCTGATACAGATGTGGGTGGGATTAGTGTAGACTGTTTATTGCTAAGAAACCCTTGAGGGTGAGGTGAAACATTTTTCCTGAGTCTGTTACCTACATTAAAAAATGTCCCTTGGACATTCTTGTATTATAAATGCCCTAATATATGAAAAACACGTAGCTTTTGGCGAGCATGAGGGTTAAACTTTGACAATGAGAGGTGCATTAGTAAATTTTAAGAAGTTAATTAGTAATTAGCCCAGTAAATTAGTAAATTTTAAATTTTAAGAATTAGTACATTTTAAGAAGTGAAATGTATTTTTCTACACCTGTATCTGATTTTTTTTCCAACTGGGTATATATATGTGCTAATTATTACATCATAAATAAATGGAAACAAAGGCTGTGGCAGTTAACGTGATAATTTTATAACAATTTTATATGTGGAAAAGAGGGATTAGAAAATGTTTCTGGATATCAGGTACTACCAGAAATGAAGCTGTGATAGATCCTCTGTCTAATTCTGAATCAGATACGTGGTCCTCACTTTATCCTCTCTTTATTTTTACTAAGGTTGGAAACATCAACGCCCCTATTTTACTCAAGGGCAAACGCATCTCTCATATGAACAAATAAAAGTTCACAGTGTGCAGAAACACCGCCTACACTTTGGCATCAATAAAATCATCAATAAAAGGACACCTCTCCACGGTGGTTGGAGGAATCATCTAAATTCAGATGTAGCCCTAGGTACAACTGTGGAAAGACGCCCAACTGTACATGTAGTCATGAATAGAAATGTAGTGGATTTGGTGTTATTACTAAGAGGCTGTTACGGAGGAGGCTCCCGCTCCTCCTTCTCCACGTCACCAGAGGGAGCCTTCACCAGAGTACTAATCAGAATGCGGACTACAACTCCCAGGTGCCCTTGTACTGATTACTTCCTGTTTGGCCACCTGATCCCCAGTAGCTGAATGTTTTGTTTTGCCATGTCAAACATTTCAGAGCGTTTCCATGTGTTGATTACCCATTGCAGATTGGATTGTTTATCGCTTTTGATTGTTTGCTGCCTGCCTACTGTTTTGCTTTGGACTTTGTTATTGATTGTTTGCTGCCTGTCCTGACCATTGCCTGTTTACCTGTTTTGAGTTTGTCTCACCCTCATTGCTCTGTTTGCCGTTGTTTGACCTTTGCCTGTTTTTGGATGACTCTACTGAATAAAGAGCTGCATGAATCCATCTGTCCCTGGGTCGTTGTTACAGAGGCTTACCTCAGACCAAAGAATTGTGAAGCGCTTGTGGTGATGAGGCTGAGATGGATCCTGATCAAGGGATTCAGTGTCATTCCCTGTTCCCTCTATTGGACGCCAACAACGTCCTTTATGGGCACAAAAGCCTGCCATTCAGCCCAAGCCGCGCTAGCTTTGATCACACGCTACATCAGAGATCATTCAGGCTCATAGAGGCCAATGACAAAAGTAAAATATGCTGCCTGCAATTTCTGATCAGATATTGTCATAATTCAGGGCCGCATCGAATGCATCTTGTCTTCATCTATTGAACTGAAGACCGTTGCTATATGTAAGATGTACTTAGTCTTTCACTTCAGTTCTAAAAAAAATTACTTCTAAACCTCCCCTAGGTAAAAGCAATCATAGGGTTCCATTGTGTTCTGTTAATGTGACATGATTCCGGAGTTGATCTGTAGCTAAAAGCATAATGCGGTTATTATACGGTTTGAGAGTTTAAAGTCATAATATCTATTGATGGTATATAAAAAAAACATATGACCAAAAACACTGCTGCATTAAAGTGGCCAATGTTTTAGGTTCTTTATACTTAAATGGATACAATATGCAAAAAAAGACAATTGCCTTGTTCTAAACCCTAGTGAGTTGACTAGGTTTTATGTTGATTTACGTTGTTAAGAAAGCTGTTAAGTTTTAAAGACAACACCGCAAATTCTAAAGCAGTAGAATGCAATCCCAGAATGCCCTGCAATGAGCTGTTACAAACAAAATACAAGATGGTGGAGAAGGTAACAATATAACTTAGCAAAAAAGCTTGGTGTCATAAAAATGGACTAATTTTAACTAGTATGTTTGTATATGTTTTTATGCTTATTATTGTTCCATTACCATGGTGACTATGCATATGGCAAACTTTGAACTCATATTAAAATCAATTGCGAATCTCCTATATGGATTGCTATAGTATTTGTCTGTGTTACATGTATTACCTATGTAGAGCTTTCCAAAAAAGTCACTTGCACAGTTCATAAACAACAACATGTCTGGTAGCAGAACAAAACAAAAAACAGGAAAGGAGTATGTTTATTTAAAAAAAATAGAGGTCCTGATTTATGTCTCAACACGGAGTACTTTGCTAAGTGGAAAATATAAACCAATTTTTTTTAACAAGTACTTGAATTTTTAACATTGAAAATGCCATGTTATTTTTTGTTGTTGTGCACTTAAGGACAGAGATATAGCAGGGTGGAAAGTTAAAGTAAAGTACAGGAAATGTGGAATGTTTACCAGAGTAATACAATTAAACTGTTATATTGTCAGGACCAGTTATTTACTAAACACCAGGTCAATCGGACTGCAATGAAGATCAGTGTGGACAGGCGTAGCAGAGGATGCAATCAAGCGCACTGTAGAAAAAACCATGAAGTGAACAATAATGACCCGGTAATTATTGAGCAAGCTGTTTCTGGAAGCCAGTCAGAGACACAACGACCCAGCACACACTACATTATCAGCCTGCCAGCAAAACACAGCTCCAAACCCCCGACACTGTGCCAATTTACTGATTACAGTAACTTATCATAATGGCACCTGACTGTCCATGGATTGCTTTATGATTCTAATGACCAGGGTGAGAGCAGTGCATAAAACACTGGGAATGTAATAACATTTTGGGTGGAAATCTGGGTGAGATTACTTTCTTAGACCTTCAAATCAAGTAAACAAACACACAACAAAACACATCCTTTATGCAAAGTTATTAGTTTAGCTCTCTCTTCATTTCAGATTCAATTTCCTCTTGATTATCCTCGTGTGATAAATGGCACAATAGGTCAATTACTGAAATCTATCTAGCATGAAGTGCGAAACCAGCAAAGAGGCTTTCTGCATATGTTATATGAGTTACAGTATACCTTAATAAAAACAACCACGGCAAGAAAAAACAGAGAGATTTCTATTACCTCTGTACAGTTTTCAATAACTGCAGGTTAGACCTATATATTGTGTATTCAGCTTATTCTCTAGCACTTAAAAATGATGTGAAATGTATTCTATGGATGGAAAAGATGAAACCAACAAGTTGAGTGCAGCAAAAGGTGAATCTTGACTGAACTCTCTGAAGCTCCTGGTACCATCTGCCTGTACTTATTTTGTGTAAAGCAGGATTCAGTGCTTCAGTGTGCATTAGACCCTAATACAGGTCCAAGTTAGATATAACAGTGAGGGTGAAATGCTTTTAAGGGGCCATTCACAGAACATATTCTTGAGTTTAAAACAGTAATGGGGAGGAAATGGAGAATGGAGCAAAATGTAGGGGTCTTGAAACATGCTTTTTAAAAGCTGAACTACCCAAAACATGAGACTGCATTTTTAACTAATGTATTTATGTATGTATGCATGTTAAAATAATATTATTATAATATAATATTATTGTTTAAGTATAGAGCTTGGAACCACTTGGAAAAATGGGTCACTGTATATATAAAATTGAGTACCCCTCCTATAGTGCCTTTACTTGAACTGCGTCCTTGGGTAAAATGTGTTCACCACCTCAGAGTCTACAAAACTATTCATCTTACCATGACAAATTGCTCATGTATAAATGTTGCCAGCTGAAATTTTGTATTAATCAGGACTCTGCTGGCATCAATAACCACACCAGACTGTAAATACTTACTCAGTACTTACTTACTAAGTACTATTTCCCTCATCATCAAATTTACTTGCAGAGCCAGACTTTTTACCAAAAATTCTGAAGAAGAACTACACATTGAGACAGGAACAGATTGAAAACAAACTCTGGGGTCTCCAACAGACATTTTACAAAGTAGCATCAATGCCCCTAAGCTCAGAAAACAAAGCAGGGTACGGATGTCTGCTTGTGTGTATAGTTTACTTGCTACCAAATGCCTTAAAAAATTTAAATGGAAAAAGAAATGATCAACTGCACTGAACGTCTACTATTAGAAGACTTTCTTTACACCACTGTCCTGGCAAACAAGTTATTCAGAACTTTCTACAATTAGAAATTGCAATTTTGTGTGTAATATATGAGTCAATCAGAGAACAAGAGATTCTGTGGGCATGGCATCTAAGGCCAAGAATACCTCAGGACTTCCTGAATACCTCAGGAGCACCTGCATCTCCCCAATGCTCCAAAGGATTTTTCCATCACTCATCCATAGCAGAAATTTGAAATGATCTTGCGTTAGGCAACAGTTACTAAAGTCTTATGTGGAGGACAGCTGTAAGGTAAAAGCATGATCGATTTGTTTCAGTCAAATACAAAAGGAACCACAGAGAAGGACAAACAGACTCAAAATCAGGTAAAGGGCTTCAACAGGAAATAAACTGAGCTGAGGACAGTTATCGACGAACTTAGAGGAGCTGTCGGATCCCTGTGTGTGCGGCAAGATGAATGATGTGTGCGTGTGTGTAAGTGTTTGACCTCTGTGGTAGAGGTTGAGCTGTGTGTTTGTGGTCCTCCTGTGTATTCTGACAGGCTAATGAAAGAGGGGCAATCAGAGGAGTTGAACCCCCACAGACAGGCCTCACAGCAGGCACACATTACACCAGCCTCTCCTGATTAACTGAAGCCATAACCTCTACAAGACGGCCACACGACTACAGCGCTCTTCCATTGTTTCCGTCTCCATCGCGCTGTCCTTGTTTTCCATTCTTTGTCTCTAACTTTGTGTATCTGTCTCCCCAGCATAACATACTGATGTCTTTGTGGCACTGGCAAAAATGCAGTCGGATCTGTTTCTGTTTTATAGTGATAGTGTACGTTTTACTTCCTGTTTGTCAACTTGTCATTTGGTCTAACAGTTGGTACCCATAGTGACCCACTGCAAGGACAGCCAGGTTTGTATGGGCCACAAGAAGCATGGGGACTTTTCCAGTGGGACATCTGAATCGTGAAAACTGGAATTGGTATAAAACAAGAGGTCAGGGTTTGGCCTGTTAGCATCTGTTGTAGATTTACATTTACTTTCATGCATTTGGCAGATTCTTTTATCCAAAGCGATTTGCAGTACATTCACGGTATACATTTTATCAGTATGCGTCACCTGGTAATTGAACCAATGATGTTTGGGCTGCTAACTTGGTGCTCTACCAATAAGCTACAGGATCACTAGTACATGCTACAATTACACCAAAATGAGGGTAAAACTTTTTATATTTATTTTCTTCTATTGATGCTCTTTGAAATAGTTGTATGTATTAAAAAGTTAAGGAGTAAAATACACTTTTAATTTCACTAAGGTCTATTTTTTTCTATTGTCTTTGACATCAATGCTCAGGATTGTCTTAGGCGGTTACCCTTGCACAACCTGAGATTAGACCAACTATAAAACAAACTAACTAGGCAGCTAACATCTTTTCATCTGGGGTAAAAGTAAATCTGCTGAGCTGTCAGCCGTTACAGGCACTCAGAGTGGGATGGTTTGGACTGTGTATCAGTCTCTGACGGGAGCCGCAGCATGTGGTGTGTAGGCATGGTGAGATCAGCCCAGCACCAGACAAACTTGCCAAAACACAAGCAAACTTCTCAGGGTGACACCGTCCAACTGAACAGAACTTCAGTTTGCTTGCGTGTTTAACGACTCATTTGCATTTCACGTACATTAACATGTCTTTGTTATTCTTGATTTTGGCACTGTTTGTTTATCAAGTAGAACTAAGTACTGTTAACTAAGTGTGTGTTTATGTATATACACAACCAGACAAAAGTCTGTACACACTTGACTGAATTTATGTTTGCCGTCGTCTTAAAATTCATTTGATCTAAAGGCTTATACTTAAATGCATAAAGTAAGTTTTGCAGACAAATATAAATTGCACTTACCGACAGAAAATAAAAGGCAGAAATGAGATCTTTTTAATATCTTAATTGTTTCTCCTAAGACAGCAATTAGGAGCAAACGGAGTCCTTTCAAGTGATTTCTCGCCTGGGAAACACACAAGTGGGCTGAGAGAATTCCCAGTGTATAGAAAGGATGGCAACTTTGCAGTAGCTGAAATATAATACACATTTTTTATTTGTCACTACATAAAATAGTAATTTTGGCATGTCACCTATAAGTCACTATTATTCCAACACATAAACTTGTGTTATTTATATTATTAATGATTTAAAGGCATAGTTCACCCAAAATATTTTCCATAATTTATTCACCCTCAAACCTATAAAAAAATATATTAAAAAATCCAAACATGTATAAAAAATCCAAACATTTTCATTTTTGGATGAAATATCCATTTAACTATATTATTATATAAACAATAATAGTAACAATGAATGATTAGGTATGTCCATGATTTGACTAGTGGTTTAAATCCATTGAATAGCAGTTGAGGGGAAGGTTCAGGAACACCAGTTTGGAAACCATCAACCAGCGCTGCAGAACTTACACTCTTTAACAGAATATTTAATTTCTATAGTAGAATAATTTCAGCAGTTTACAGAATCAGTTCACAGAAGCCAGTTAAAAGCTTCAGGGCATTTCAGAATTTCTTCACCAAACCTGTTTAAAGCTTAATTCCATCGAAGAAATCTCATCAGCAGTTGTATTGTATTTGGAGATTGCATTCACTGCTGCCAATACACTAATCAATACACTAAGTCAATCAGTAGAGTTGGGCAACAAAAACATAATTTGTAATCCATTATCTGTCACTGCTGTGTTGAGAAGCAACAGAGAAAACATTTAGGTGCGCATTTAATCAAATTAGCAATTTCATTATGAATTATTGTAAATCTCTATTACTGTAAATATTTTACTTATTCTCAGCCTCACCTTGGTAATTGTCTCGTTAATAAATATCTACAGCTATTCAATCAAAAGGTTGTACTGCTGTTCTTTAAACATTATTGATAATATGACTGTTTCCTATCTGAAATGTAACACACTTATCAAAGTTTTACAAAAAGTCCTAGACCATCAGGAGATTGTAAAAGACATGAAAAATGAATTGACTGACAGTGGTGTTTATCTGCTGAGCTGCAAATTAAATAACATCGCAAACACACCCAAAACGTCTGTGCTGAATGCAGCCACCCATTTTGAAGGATGGATGCAGCACGCTAACACGACCTGGCATACCTGACTATATGCAATGCATATAGCGTACATTATGTTGCGACTATCCAACAAGGCACATTTTAAACACTATGCACTGAAGTGGTGCATATGGTTGGTCAATTCAACCCACAATTTTCTCTTAATTTTTTTTATATCCACTTAACCACTTCCTCTTAATACAATATTGACAATTTTAACTTAGGCAATGTTTTAAACAATGTTGTAAACCGGACTCATTATTAACATTAGTCTCACATATTCTGACATATGGAGGGCTCAGTGTGCATGGAAAGGCACGTTTCAGCAGTTAACACAGCATTCAAAATGAAGACGGACGAGTCCAGATGTTCACATGAGACTGAGAGGCGATGAAAGGTAGAAAGATGTTCTTCCCACCCTCCTGTCTTTCAATGGAAAAAACACATTTGCTCAGTTTCATATGTTAATAAACGGCGATACCTTCACGAATATCAAGTGCAAACATCCTGCAGGATGTCTCATGTGTAAACAACTCTAGAGATACATATTCTTAATTAGTTCAGTACTTTTACCATACAATCATATGGATTTTTTACAGTATGTGTACGCACTAAAAGCATTGTAATCAGTGTTGCAAATATTAAATGATAACTATTTGAGAAGCATGATGTTCTTATAAATATTGAATCAGGCGATACTTAGAAACACATTGGGTCTCTCATTGTGCACCAAGAAATATCAGAGAGGTGCTTATTATGTTGCATTTCTACATGCGAGATGTCTGCGCATATCAAATTAAAGCTGAATAATGTTGGAGGAGGCGGATGAAGTAAATTTTCGTATATAAAATGACCCAAGAAATAGTGGGGAGGCATCAGTTGATTAGCATCCCTCCGCTCTACAGATGGGTCTTTTGCTCCAGTCCATTTTCAAAACAAATTGCTGGTGTTTTGGGGGAACTAAAGTGACACTGCCATCACAAAGGCGTGTGATTAGCACTAAAAATGTCACAGTTCTCAAATCACGCCTCTCAGGGCAATCAAAGCACGGCTACCCATAATTCTCAGCTTTAATACACACTGGGTGATGGAAACTTGGTTATACTCAGTAGCCTTAATGTCCCTATTGACTATTTGAGGTTCTCGTATGAAGTCACAGGGTAAATAGACAAATAACAGGAAATGAAACAACATACAGTGTTTATTGGTAGTTCACTTTTCAGTAATTACCTCCAACCTGAATTTTTCTCCAGTTAACACTTTGAAGGTGTGAAATGGAATTGCCAGCTATCCAGTGTGACGAGGCGCACCGGGACTATCAGCGTCGCCCTGGCAACGGACGCGCCGCACCTGCCCGAGCTCATCACGGGCGGACCGGGCACAGCTGCGGCGCGTCACCGCACGGCGTTAAAACGCCGCCGCCTTCCGCCAAGCCAAAGGGAGAGAGTCTGATGAGGAGAAGGAAGGCAAAGACTGTAAAGACTGGAGCGAAGCCGAGAAGTGCCGCCAGCCGGAGATACGTTGCGTGTCCCC
>JAZGTI010000174.1:0-36653 GCA_036877585.1 Botia kubotai | reverse complement strand
TAAGGCAACACTGTAGTAAGTTGAACATGGAGGAGATGATGAGGTTTTTCTTTGAGACCTGTCAGCAGCTGGATCTGATGAAAGATCTGCTCAAAATGCCCCTTGGACCAGCAGAGCAGGTGTGTTTAAAATGATCAATTTGATGCTTTGAGAACTCTTGTGCTTGTTCTTTGTAGAATGTGATAAACATGCATCATTTATTCTTTTGTGTCTTTGCAGGAGTGTTTGGAGCGATTTCTTCAAAGTTCCAGAGGGTTCCAGAATCAGGAGCTGCTCATGGTCCACTACCTCCAGCAGGCCAATTATGTTCCTGCCCTTCAGCTCAACCAGACCCTCAAAATGAACCTGGCGGTATGTTTGGTTCTGTATTATACTCTACTGGACATTAATTGTATTGAACTGCTTTCATGTTATAATTTGTCTGCTTTAGATTGATCAGGATCCTAAGATGAAGGAAAGATCAAACACCAGGAACTCCATTCTGAACCAGTACGGCAAAGTTCTTCCTCGGGTTCAGCGGAAACTAGCTATTGAGCGAGCGAAACCCTACCAACACCCAACAGTCTACAGAGAAGGTACCAGTGATGCACACTGGAACACATGTAATAGAGTCTTGTTAAGGATCTGCTTTTGAGCATACGTTTGAATTTGACTTTATGTACACTCTCTCACTCCTAGTTAAAAGACCTCAGCCTCTGTCAACTGTAGCTAAACGTTCAGCTCCTGAAAATGTCATGACCCGGGCAGCCTTTATCAATAACGTCCTCTCAAAAATTGAAGAGGTTTGGGTTGGCAGGAACCCAACTCCAGAGTCATCCCCTTTTAAAAGGTGTTGTTCCTAATAACATTGTTGTTTTTTATTGATGGTGGTTTAAAATGTGGCTTCCCTGTTTCCTTCTATACTGATGTGTGTATTTTATTACTGGACACTGTCTAGCCCCAGAGAGTCAGAGTCACAAGTGTCTAGTCTTTACCCCCCCTCGCCAAAACTACCTGAACCCTTTGTGGGAACACCTATCAACATGCTAACCAAGAGGATGTCCAGGTAGAACTCTGAAGATGATCTTTATGTATATATATTAGTGTATATATAAGGTAACTTTACATTTCAACACCAGTCAGAGCAACTAACTCTTGCTTTGTCACCAGGCTTCTGGATTTGGTTGTGCAGCCGTCCTCACAGAATTCTCCAGAGAGTTCTAATTTTGCAGGAACTTCACAGTCCGTAACCTCATGGGCTGGTCTGAAGAGCATCAGCAAAGCTCCTGAGCTCAGTCTGCTGCAGACTCCACAAGTGGTAAAGGTGAGAGACCCATGGTCACAGTTACTTCAGTCATAACCAGCTATTTCAAAACAGTGGAGTCTCTGTTAAATAGTTTTTATTTTTTCATTAAAAACGTTCTGGTGTTTGTCTAGAGAGCTCGAGCGCTGGCATCCGGTCCAGTGTTCTCAGCCTTCACACCACAGTCTATTCTGAGGAGCAGTTTACGCCCCACTCCTGTGGCCACGCCCTCTGCCTCCCCGGGCAGATCCATCACGCCCCCTCTTCGCCCAAAAGAAAGCCGGATAACCTTCATAGAGGGACCTGACTCTCCAGACGTTCCTAAGGGTTCCATCCACTGGAACAGTGCGGTAGGTCTGACTGTGCAGTCATTGATGAGTCTGTATTATGTATTGGAGAAATGTTTTTGAAATGGTAATCAAGTCATGGTTTTTTACAGATTAACAGGGAGATCAGTACACCTATGAGGTCTTCACCACCTCCTAAAGCAAATGAAGTCTGGAGTGAACATTCAGAAGATGATGAGGAGGAGAAAGATCTGAGGATATACCCTCCCTTACTAGAGGAGAGAGAGAACCCTGATGTGGAGTCTGACAGTGGATCTTCTGGACAAGAGATCCAGGCCAGGGAGTCCAAACAAGTGCTACCTAGTCTCGTGCGACGGCCGAGTCTTGGGCAGGAAGCAAGTTTTGTCTCCAGTCAGTCTGAAAGCACTCTTGAGTTTCACGATGCTCCTTCTCCTGAGGAGCTTCTGAGAACACCAAATGAGCGCAGAGTGGATGACGACATGGATCGAGAAGTGACGGTCAGACTTTCGAGAACTTTGGAGGAAGATTTAAGCCCAGTAGAAAACAGTACAATAGCAGAGTTGACTTCTGTTGCAGTGCCCGAGGAAGAGTTGAGTACAGATCAGGACAAATTGTCAAGTTTGAACAAACAGGAAGATCAGAAACAGAGTTTTGAGCTTGAGGTGTGTGTTAACATTGAGAATGATCTTGCAAAGCAAGTGACTCTGGAGACTTCAGAGGCTGACATTCACAAACCCAGTGTAGTTATAAAACCAGAGGTTGTACCAACACTAGAGTCTTTGGCTGAGGTCTCAGTGCCTCCTGAAGTCCAGGAACCAACAGAAGCAGAACAATCACTTGTTGAATCTTCTATTGTTGATGAAGCTGCCAACATTAACCCAGTGGAAGAAGTTGCTGCTCCTAACACTGCTGAAGAACCAGTCCATCAGCCTTCTGTTGTGTCTAACCCTCCAGAGAAAGAGTCTGTGAGCAGTGAACCTGTGGCTGACACTGCCATTCACACACACATTACTGGTGAATCTGGGAACAATGAGGAATGTGAGAAGTCATCTATGGAGACTTCAGGTCAGAGCCTTAAAAAAAACCCACAGATTTATGGTTTATGTTATGTAATGACATGTAATGTCTTAAGTTTTATATTTTAGATTTGGATGCCTTTGTGGAGCAGCACTTATTTGGCCCAGATCTGTCCCCACCCTTGATCTGGTCCAGTAATAGAGCAACTTTAGAGACACCACTAAGAAGGTACTTCCTTGATGAAGGATCATCCTTCATCCTTGACGTGCTCTGTCGTTATTATAAAATAAGCGTCACAATTTCTGCTATTTTCCCTTTTTGTTTCTGTACATCACAGTGAACCAGTTTGTGATGATGTTTCTGAGAATGCAGTCGATTTAAAAACACAGACGTCTGTTACCTCATCAGAACCTGCGACCTCAGAGTCCAGATGTAAGTCCATATCAGCTGCTGTCTTTAAGCTTAAACAACTCGGTGATATTATAAATCTAACACTGTAATTCTATTAAAAGCTGTAGTCAGCGTGAATGACAGTGATGAGCTCACTAGTGCTGAATCTGAAGAGGAATCTGAGGACGAGAAGATGGAGGACTCCGGCAGTGAGGTTGAGATCATCAGGAAAGTGAAGGGTAGTGGGCAGAGTCACCACCAGTCTTCTCCTGCCCTTTACTTGGAGGAACACCAGCAGTACCTTCAGGAGCAAGCTGAAGCTGTGCTGTCATTGGCTACCCCAGAGACACAGCTAAAAGTTAGTGAATCCGATTTAATTTCAAATTAAAAAACTCAAGGGTTTGGACAAAAACTTAGATTTACACAGAACATTTCAGACACTGTTATGTGTTATGTATTTCAGTGCCCCAATCTAGATGTCTTCCTTCCCTCTGCAGGTTTTGGAGAGTGACATGCCTGAGGGCGATGGAGAAGTGTTGATGGTTGGTCTTGACCCTGCAGATCTCAATGAGGATGATGATGTGTGTTATACTCCGCTACAGCCATCCACCACTCTCCTGGTGCCTATAGAGCTGGCTGAAGAACATCAGGGGCACCTTACAGATGGAGGAACTGTACAGAACCTCATCAGTGCCTCAGATGATGCACTTACAGAAGACTATGAGAACTTCACACTTCTACTGGATCCAGATGTGCAGGAGCTCCCTGTCACTTCAGAGTTGGTCCTCAATAATGATTTGCTACCTCTGCGAGAGCAAGAACAAGCAAAGGTTGTGATGAATCAGCTTAAGCCTGAAGTAGTCATCTCAGAACAAACTGTGGAAGTTCCAGACAGCAGACTGGAGCAGGTGAAAGACGTGGTATCAGATGTTGAACCTGCTGTCTTTGGAGTTCCAAAAACTGTACCGCAACCAGACCATCCAGCAGATGTGCACTGTGGACAAACAGTGGAACCAAAAGCCACACCACAATTAGAATCTTTTCTTCAAGAGATGAAAGGACTTTCCAATGGTGACGGACCAGATGCTTTTGAAATGCAGAAAGAATCGCACACCTCTAAATATGTGGAGGTGTTGGAGTCTTCTCCACCTGAGGAGGTCCTGACCTCAGATGAGCTCTTGGGAATGGTTGCCACATTGGATGTGGAGAAAACCCAGGCAAAAGACAATGCACCTTCATTGGTAGAAGAAGCTCAGGAACATTCCACGATCAAAGAGGTAACAAGGCCAAAGTCTCCAGCACGATCCAAAGTGGAAAGATCTTCAAAAAGTAGCATGGAAGTTTTGGAGAGTACTAAAGAAGTGCCTCGTAGTCCCTCACGCAGGGGAAGGAAAACTGTTACGTTCCCTCTGCCAAACACCAGTGCAGAGAAAGATCTCACAGAGGAAGAGCAAATGGATTCCCAAGTACCTTCTACACCAAGACGTGTTACAAGAAGTGGCAAGCAACTGCAGGATTGTCAAGTTCCTGTTACACCCAGAAGAAGCACAAGAAAGGCAGATGCAAAGCAGGTGCAGAATGACCAAGATATGTCTTCTGCAAAAGTATCAAAGCCTTCAAGTTCAGCACAAAAGACCCCACAGAAAGCCACGCCTAGAAGAGGATCCCGAAGAACCAGGAGCACAGCGGTTGATGAAGATGAGGTCCTATCATCTGACCCTCTTGCCAGTGATATCCCACAGCCTCCGGTCAGGCAGAGTGCCAGGAAAGCACATCAAACAATCACTGAGGTTCCCGAGACAAATCAAGAAGCTCTGGAGGAGAGGGTACAACCTTGCAAAGCACATACACACAGTCCTGGTAGAGTTACACGCATGTCCACCAGAGGACTTGCGTTAGAAAGTTTCCAGCAGGAACCTTCAGAAGATCTTTCTGATGCAACTCTGAATCAACCTCTTAAAACTCCTCCAAGAAGCAGGAGGAAGACCATAATCAGCACTGCAGAGAAAACCAATAATCTGACTTTTGTTATTGACGATGCACAACTTCAAAGTGTTTCAAGGCAACTTGCCAGAAGTCAGCACTGGACTCAGATCGAAGATTCTGTTAAAGAGAGAGACTCAGAAGTTCTTCAGGCTGATGCTATTGTGGAGCGACTCAATGATGAAGTCAGGAAGCAGAGTGTTGCTGTTGTGAATGAAATAGTACGTGCTAAAAGAAGAACGACTAGATCTGCAGTATCAGAGAATGAAACTCAGAACACAGACATTGAAGAATCCAAACTAGTGCGAGCCGATGAACCTGCAGTTAAGTCTTCAAGACGTACCCGAGCAAGCAGGACGTCTGAACAAACCACACATGTTTCTGATTCAGTCACTTCCACAGCTGATCTGAAAAGAACCAGAGGTACTTCAGTTTTTCTGTTTATGGTCACAGAACGCTCTGCTGCTTCATGGTACATTCATTAATGTGCCCTGCTTTCTCTTTAGGAAAAGCGCCTGTACAAAATGAAACTAAAGTGCCAGAAATGATTTTGCCACCTTCTGAGCCTCAAATACAAGGTTCAGAAGATGCGGTGGACTATGTTGCCATGGAAACTGATGTTGTCAAACCCAGAAAGAAGAGAACAGCTAGGTGAACTGTTCGTGTTGTGTAGTGCTGTTGAAATGGTCTTTAGTTTGTGTGTCTTGTTCTTATTAATGAACTTGTTTGATCTGTTTGTTGAACAGAACAAAAGCCGCTCCAGAACCTCCACCCCCTGTTGAGATCAGTTTCCTGTCTCCTCTGCCCAGTCCAACCAGACCAATCACTAGAGCTGACAGGAGAACAGAAGAAACCACCTCTCTGAAGATGAACCTCCGCCGTAAACGCGTGATGGACGCCATCTTTCCAAAACCAGTGACGAGGAGAAAGAAACTTTGATTTATTTCCAGATGAGCTTTATTTTTCCTGCTCTCAGTATCTCTTAGGAACTCTGGCACCTGCTGTTTTCTAATTAAGATAATGTTTGGAATAAATAAACATCTAATTTGGAATAATTTTATATAAATTATGTTTACAGTAACAAGCACGAGGGACTTGAGCATCAGAAAGATGACTTCGTTTTAAAATGTATTTGTACTAATTGATGCAGATGTAAATAGCATTTTAGGTTTGTTATAATAATATTTGATACTTGCGAAGTGTTTCGTGTATGGAAAGGATTGTGCTACAGATGTGAAGGTTTATGGTTGTACCAGTTGGGTGATGATGTTTGTTCAAGGTTGTCCATGTTCAGCAGATGGACTTTATGCTTTGTTTGGCACTTGGTCTCTATCCTGAGGTCTTAAAACACGTGGAGTTGTTTGTTCATTGCAGATAATGTACGTTTATTTTTCTTTTATTGTGAAGAGCAGTGTGAACTCCTTTATCTTTTCACTTCCAAATACAGAAGAATAATTTTCTAATCTAAAGAGATGTATTTCCCTTCTTCACAGAGCTGCTGAAGTTATGTTGTTTTCATCATTTTGACACAAAATCTTGTATCTCAAGCTCAGTTTTTTTACTCTGGGTTACAATGTCAGATTTCCAGAAAATCTATTTTCATAAGATCAACAATCACCGTTAAGATCCCAATAAAGATTTGTTCTATGTGTTTTAAGTGGCTTTTTATCACTTTCAGATTTTCTGCAGGAAGTTTAAAGTCAGTATTCCTCCTCAACATTAATCTGAATATTAAGATACTGCAAACAAGTAAAACTTGGTTTTGGGGTTTGTGCACATAATAAAGGTTGATTTGGCAAACAGCAGTAATATCCAGCAAGCTTTTGAATATAATGATGCAGACTTCAAAAACAGAATTTAATATTGCCTACTATTTTTGAAACAGCAGTATATGTGATGTATTTAATAGTAAATACAGTAAGTGGTGTTTAATATGATCTTTATTTGGTTAGAAAACAAACAACAATAACAGCAGAGGCACTACCAGAAGTTCATCTAACAGACATTCATCTAAGACTTCATGACAAAATCACAAAACCTAGTTTGGTTTAAACAGCTCTGCTTGTGATTGATTTTATTTTAGAGATGTCTGTCATCTATATTAGTATTTTTTTGTTAGTGATAAAATTGGGGACAAAAATCATTTTAAAATATTAACATTTTGAAAGAGGAAATAATATGATCAAAAAGAAAGTGTAGGAGCCCATTTTAAAGTAATTTGTGTTTTTGTCCATGGGGAGGCGCTGTGACACTCATATATTAAGAGCACCTGTCTAATGAGAAGGCAGGAATCGAACAGTTTCTGACGGGATTGATCTACAGCTACAAGTTAACCTGCTCACTAGGTTAACGGGTCAAATGACTTTATCGTGTGGATTGAGATTTATTGCATAACCAAGCAAGAAATAATATGGATTATGGACAATGGGTTTGCTCTGTGTGTAAGTTATGAACTTCACATTGTATGTCATGAATTGAAAGTTCACTGCATCACTCAGCATGTTAAACATCAGTGTGTATGGATTAATTTACACCCGTCAGTTACTTGCTCACTTCTGCCACCAACATCGGCGGCCTGTTGAAGGCTGTAATATTAGTCACAAACTGAGCTTTGCTTCGATGGTCGACATATTTGTTGCGGGCTGACAGAGCCGCACATGGACGCCACTTCAGAGACAGAGGATTCATTGATCGTGAGTTTAACTCATTATGGATTTGGTTCGTGGACCCTGGACTTCGCTGTTCCTGGTGGATTCGGGCTGGTTTTATTTCGCTGTTCCTGGTGGATTTGGCTGCTGTAGAGACCTCGCATTGTCGCTGGATTTAAAGGTACTGTTGCAACACCAAATTGACTCCGTGTGCGCACACAAATTACGCATAAATCCAATGCATGGGTTGCAAAAGGGTAAAAGCGTTTCTTCTTTCGCTCGGCTCATTGTGTGTAAAATGGAGGGGCAGTGTTTAAACGCGGAGCCGTCCGCTGCATCAAACGAACAGCTTTATACTGAAAAAGAGCCTGCAAGGCCAAAAAGAACAGCAAAGGCTTTGGTGGAAAAGCGCGATTCTTTACAAAAGCTAAGAAAAGTTGAACAAAGTGCACAAATTGATTGAGACTATTAAAAGGTTGATGCAAGATAACAGAGTATTTGAGTTTGATGTCCGAAGCATGTATGAAAACTTTAATGCTTTGTGTTCAGAGGTTAAAGATACGCATGAATCATTGTTGAGATTGTTACCTGAAACATGATCTATGGTTCAAGGTAAAAATGATTCCAGTCAGTGAATTTGTTGAACACGTGAATGTCTGGCTGTCTAAACCTGTAACATGTGAAGGGGTTGATGTAACAGGTGATGATGTTTGTCCAGTGTTTCAAATGTATCCAATGCCTCTACTGCCTTTAGTAGTTCAGCTAGCAGTAATTCATCCATTGAGTTAGACACTGAGATTGCAGCATCATCTGAGCACAGTCAGCAGTCATGGCAGATGTTCAAACTCTAGCAGGTCACGTGTGGAAGGAAACAGATCGAGGGTTCGAGGCAGTTCCAAAGATAAAGGAGGAAATAAAGTTCTGAGAGCTCAAAGGTGTTGAATACACAAGCTGCTGAATATGTTCTGATGGATACAGCTGGAACTAGCACAACATTCCATCGTCAGTGCAAGTGCTATTGCCAAACAACAGGAATTGAGTTATTCTGCAGATCCTGTCAGAGACAATGTGACAGCATCCCAAGCTGGGGGCTTTCTTCCAAGTCAAAACTCACCTCTGTATGAGATGCTGAAGAGGCAAGAGGAGTTGACTACACACTTATATGTATAACAGGCTCAAAGTAATACACTTCCCCAAAAAGAGATTACAGTTTTTGATGGATAACCACTCCATTGTATACCATTTATAAAAGTGTTTGAACATTGTGTTGAGGAAAAGACTTGCAGTAGAAGAGATTGTTTGTATTTTTTGGAACAGTTTACTTCAGGTCCAGCAAGAGAACTGGTTCAGAGCTGTCAACATCTTGATCCAGAAGTGGGATCTTCACTAGCCAAGAAGCTCTTGAAGGAGCAATTTGGTAGTGAATTCAAGATTGCCGCTGCATATATGGAAAAGACTTTCAGCTGTTAAAGAATGAGGATGCCCAAGTTTACATGCATATTCATTGTTTCTGAATGCATACTGTAATATTATTGATGACAATTCCTATATGCAAGAGCTTAACATGCCAAATAACATGAGAACTGTGGTAATGACGCTGCCTCTCAAAGTGAGAGAGCAATGGAGAGAAAAGGCCTGTGAGATCTAGTTGGACCTTCTTTGAAGAAGAAGCCGAAGGAGAAAAACTCTAGAAACTGCAAAGTAAAGATTTTACAACTCCAGCGTGCGCTCCGTGCTGAACCTGCAGGACACACACAGTTAACAGAGGAATCCAGCAGCTAGAACAACTGATCACAATGCCGGTAAATCCAGAAATTCTGATGGACTTTATCCAGAACAGACGTCTAATGTCATTTGTTTTATTTTTATGTGAGGGACTCAAATACAAACAATATTTAATATGACGTACTGTAGCTGAGTGTCCACTGTTCATCTCATGAAAAATAAAATGTCTTTCCAGTGGAAAAACCTCTGACCTGATCTGATCTCAAAAATTTAAATTGACAGATTATAGCCTTAATCCTGCTGCAGTGAATGCTCTCTTTGTTTAACTGTCTTGTTTAACTGTAAAAATTGCAGCTGGTTCAAAACCATCAGTATTTTCAGTTTACTGGTCCAACTAGTTCAGTCTCAGTCCAGTTTAACAGGTTTTGGGTTTAACTGACAGTTTCGGTTGAACTGTTCTGTGCTGATCATTCTGGGCTGTTGACTGATCATGATGACTCACGGGAGACTTCTGGAGTTCCTCGTGTAAATAACGCCGTGTTCTCTTCACCACTGATGGATCAGCACCCATGAAGGGAACGGCAGCCTCTCTGTGGCAGCACACGAGAAAACATGTCTGCTAAGAGCTCAACACAAACTTCTTCTTATAGTACAGAAATCTCAGTGTTCAGAGTGTCAGTGTTTGAAAGTGTCAGATACTGACCTCTGGAACCCCCCAGTTACTCACACCTGTGATAGCCACTTCTGTCAATCATGCCTATGTTAGTTTGACAGAAACTACGGTTGCCATGGTGATTTCCTTACGCTATTCTGATGATGAGTCAAATCAGTTCCCTAAATTCAGATGACAATATTTCATGAGATTTGGTTTCAAGACAGAGATCAGAGACGATGATGTGATGCCGTCTCTTGGATGATGTGCTGAACGCCCAGAAACACACCAAACGAGAATCAGTGTGCAGACGGGCAACACTGGGTGCGCAGGCGTTCATTGAACGCCTCGGTGCGTTGATGCGCCGATCTGCATGCGCAGTCTCTAACGTTTAAAAATAAAAAGGGCAATAAAGATAATAAAGATTTGTTTGGTGAAAATTATTTATCTATATTGGAAAAGTGCGGTTTTACGCATACGTACTTCAGCATCATATGAACTAGATTCTGATTGGTCTACACAGATTATGGGCGGAGCAGATTTTGGAAGGATTACAGTCCACTGTTTGTGTCGCTTATTTATGATCAATTATTTACACACCTGCCGATAAACTTTAGAATCAATATTATGCTTATTCTAAATATAATACAATTTAAAACTAAATTACTGTTTTCCTGCATTGATAAAGAATACTCAGTCATAACAAGATCTTTTGTCAGATGTCAAATACATCTCATTGCATTTAAATTTTTTTACCCAGGCCAAAAACTAAACCGATCTGAACTGTACAATAAGGAAATATAGCAATTGTCACATGGCATATACACACAATTAAAATGATGTGAAACCAATATAAGGTTTCAAAATGTCAAATAGTTTCTGTGGAGACAGGCGAGAGTGCATGCAGCAGAACATGTGATTCTAAATGACTCTGTTCTGCACTAAATAAATACTGAGAACACAAGACATTCCTTGGTCATCTGAACCAGCCAGACAACATACAACTAAAAACAGAGAACACAAAATAATGTCTTACAGTTCTTTTGTGAACATGAGCACAACAAATTGACATCTTTGTTAAATCTACACAATAGAAGTTGACAATATCATAAACATTTTCAGAGACAAACAGTGGAAAGAACAAACAGAATGACAATAACAAATGAAAAATGTGACTTAATTAAAACAGCTTCATTTCACACAGGATGTTCTGATCATAACCTAAAAATAAAGCTTTTAACACCATGATGACTATAATGATTAACAATAAGACCATGCCTGAGAAAATGATGTTAAAATCACATAACATTCTTGTGTTCGTACCGTGCTCCTCTTTAAAATACAGATACAGGTAACAAGACATATACTGGAGGCTTCGTTTAGCAAAGGAGAAAAACAAATCCTGGTTACTATTAGTTTCACATTCTTTTACCTTTCTGTATGATTTCATTTCAAATGAATAAAACAAAATCCATTTTCTTTATTTTCTTTCAATGTCCAATTGAATAAAAGGAAGATTCGGCGAATACAAGAGCTCAGCAGTAAGATGAGAGATGCATGCAGAATCTGAACACAGCTGGCTAAACAAAACACCATTTCAGACAGACTAGCAAACATGTTTCTTTGGTTTAGCCACAGAAATAAATACAGTAACACTGGATTTGTTTTTCCCCAACCAACTGTATCTTTAAAGACTCATATGTATATTGCTTTCTGTCCCTATAAACTTTTCCTAAGACCATTTAGCTCACCACTGGAGAATGCTACATCCAGTCTACAGATGGCGACGTCCATCATTGTTTTTAGATGGTCATTCAGTGTTGAATGAAAACCCTGTCAGCCACATATGAAGATTTAAGACTTTAAAAACGCTGTGTCTGTGTATGAGGTTCGCTTGATGGCAGTAAACGGTGAGCTACTTGAGTTTTCCAAGGTCTTCTGGAGGCGTGTTCCCTTCTCGGACATGAAAGACTTCTGCGACAGCATGGCCCAATCAAGTCCCAAAGTCTCAGCGTGTCTCATGTGCATTGATACTGTCAGCATAACATGTAATTAAACATGTTAATAGTTATTAAAAGTCATTATGTTGTCCTGCTATGAGCTTGGGGACAGCCAGTGTTTGAGCTCATTCATGCCCCTCTGCACCCGGCCCACGTAAAAGTCCATGTTCTGGGAAAAGTCTGTGCACACGCTGGATTGAGCATCTCCAAACGTACAGTAGAGCGCAGTCCCGCCCACACTGATCACCACGGTAGCGAAGCACAACAGGAGGAGGAGCAGCCAGGAGTCTCCGCCCACCTCATCTGCATGTCGTGATCAGAGGAAATGAATACAGAATCAGGGCATAAATAGTTTGAACCCTGCAATAATATAATCAACATCTGGTTCTGGTTCTTACCCTCGTCCAGACCTTCATCGGGCTCTCTGAAACGGACCTTGCGTTTGGAGAGACACGAACTGTTGCGTCCATCTAGAGAGACTCTTCTCTTGAGGATGGACACAAGACCTGCAGCTGGTGTTATCTGAAAAGCAGAAATCAGGCAAAAATACTAAACA
Source organism: Botia kubotai (assembly GCA_036877585.1). Taxonomy (NCBI): domain Eukaryota; kingdom Metazoa; phylum Chordata; class Actinopteri; order Cypriniformes; family Botiidae; genus Botia; species Botia kubotai. The sequence goes on along the minus strand of JAZGTI010000174.1, from coordinate 24,092 downwards.
AAGCTCCACAGTAGCATCATTTATCCACTAGATGTCATGACCAGAAGAGTAAGAAAAAAAACTATAAACTATTGTGACGAGGCGCACCGGGACTATCAGCGTCGCCCTGGCAACGGACGCGCCGCACGGCGTTAAAACGCCGCCGCCTTCCGCCAAGCGAGGGAGGGAGAAAGAGAGTCGAATGGGAAGAGAGAGTCGGATGCTGATGAGGACAAGGAAGGTGAACAAGTCTGGACAGGGAGCGAAGCCGAGAAGTGCCGCCAGCCGGAGTGACGTTGCGTGTCCCCCGCGACCGCCGAGAGCAGCGAGTGGCCGGAAGCCACAGAGAGCACGAGCCACCGCACACTCGCGTCGCCTGGAGGGACGCAACCCCGAGCACGAGCCGCACCCACCGCACCAGCACCTGCACCGGCAGCCAGCCCGGCTGCCTCCCCCACGCATCTCACACACCCCTTTGCACAATAAATCCACCCTCCGGGGTATTTTTGCACCGCCTATCTTGTCGTGTGATTCCTCACCCGTGACACTATATTCCAGATTAGAAAACACTAAATTCATACTGTTTTTTTTTTTACCTACAAAACAATTCACCATTAGTAACAAGTGTTTGTTTATCTACAATAACAATAATGTGCATGTGTCACGTGAAGTTTTGTGAACTCATTTCATCCAGAGATTTGTGGGTATTTGTTGAGGTCTAATGCTAATCTTAAAGACCTAAAGACAGGTCTACTAATGTTAAAGACTCTGTATATCAGAGAAACACTGACCAGCACATAAATGTATCTTTAGGAAAACTCAACACACATGACAGATGAGTGACGACAAAGCCACGTCAAACACAACATCATCTTATCCTTATAATCATAATTAAATTGAATAAATGAAAGAGATTTATTTTCTGTTACCTCTTCCACCTGTATGCCTCTGGCCATGTCATCCAGCATGGATACATTTGTAACATCCAGCGACTCCACCCCATGTCCCTCTTCTTCTGAATCAAACTCTGGAGCATTCTGGAGAACTTCCTGATCATCTCTCATCTCCTCCAGCTTCAGAGCCTCTGCTGTATCTTCTGACATCTCATCTTCATCATTCTGCTCTGTGTAAGTGACAGTCTCCATCATTTCCTGCCCTGTGTCCACAGCGTCTCCTGTCTGCTCCATCATCATCATTATCATCGTCTCTCCGGGGGCAACAGTGTCCATTTGGCTCTTGATGTTTCCTGTTTGAGCCACAGACTCAGGCGGTGGTGTTGCATCCCTGTGGAGAGCTGCCACGCTTCTGCTCTGCTCTTCTTCTACATCCTCACAGGCCGGAGGAGAGCTGTCTATCACTGCTGTGGAGGAGGAAGTGGGCGTGGTTAAGGAGGGGGCAGAGTCTTGTTGCTCCTTCCCTTGCTGGGATTGTGGAGCGGTGAAGCTACAGTCGTCCAGCTGGGTGACTTCCTGTTGGGTTTGGATCTCATCTGTACTGTGTTCCTCCATAACCTTCCCTGTTTTAGAAAAACAAAGACACCACTTTATATAAAACCATATCATAAATATTCCACAGTCTGCATTTATTCCAATATTCTTCAGCTAAATGAATTTAACTGTCAAGCTCTATGACACAACATAGCAGATCAATGGCAGACAATCACTTCTGATACTGTATTGAGCTCCGTCAATCAATAATGCAGAACTCCTGCGGTCCTGACTCTTTTACTGGTTCTTTTTTACATTTACATTTTACATTTAGTCATTTAGCTGACGCTTTTATCCAAAGCGACTTACAAATGAGGACAGGAAGCAACTTCGATTACAACTTCGATTTTTGACTGCATTTGTTCCGTGTTTAATGAGACATAAACACTTCATAGCTGAGCATAAACTAAATTAAGCGGAACTCAAGGCAAGTAACAGTGAGTGTTCAGGTAACACAGCCCAACAGTGGGAACAAGACATGTCATCAGTTAAACATGAGCTGCAGGTACAGAAGAGCAATCGCTGTGTGTGTGTGAGGAAGGGGCTTCCTCATCTGCATGCGCTGAAGGTTTAGCAAAGGAAAGTTAGAAGGTTTATCATGTATTGAAACGCCTCTATAATAACTTTGATGACAGGAAAAATGAACCAATAATATCACAGCCTGTCATGCTCTTATCCAATCATGAAGGATTAAATTAGGCCCGCCCTGCTGAATATTCAGTTTCACTCTGATATTTGTTAATATCACAACAATTAATGTTGTGAATGCAGTATCATGTTGAAACGTATCATGTGACACCTCAAAAGACAGAACCTCAGCGGAGTGCAGAATACACACTAACAAGAGTTCATGCATCTCTACACCAGAAAATGAATTTATAATATTAAAACTGAGATGAGGTGGAGATTTCCTGGAGGGTGATGGTTTCAGGTGAGCTGATCTGTCAGTGAAGAAATCAACTCACCTGAGCTGCATGAAAGCACTTGTGTGTGGAAGTCCTCTCCTGCCAGATCTTCTCTGATCACACTGTTCTTCTGAACTCTGGACACCACCTCACACTACCAACACACACACACACACACACACACTCGTCCTCATGAGTGTTCTCATTTCTCTTCCACAAAAATCCACATGTCTAAACACTCATGTGAGCATCACAGAGTCGTCTCACCTTCTCAGTGCTCTGTGCTGGTCTGCAAAAACATGAAAGAATGAAGTGTCAGTCAAAACCATCTTGAAGGGCTGAAGTATCTTGTATCTTTTCTCTATCTCTTTCGCAGTGGGATGACGTGCATGAAAAGAGGACTCAAATCTACTGTCTCTCTGCTCAGTGCGAATCTAATATTAGCGCGGCACAGTTCTCATACTGAAACTCTTGAGCTTTAGTCTCAAATTGCTGAAGCACAAATATGCTGAAAACATTAGTTCCAGAGTGCAGAAATGACACAGATGAGCTACATTTAGGAGGAACCTCAGGTGTGTGTGGGTGTGGCTGAGCTCTAACTCACATTTAAATCATTCAGTGGTTCAAGAGGTTAAACAATGACCTGTACTGTATTTACAGAGCTGCTAAACAAAAATGCTAATAACACGTGTGTGTGTGTGTGTGTGTGTGTGTGTGTGTGCACTCACTGTCTGTGTGTTCTGCAGATGTGTCTCAGTTTCTCCAGCTGTTTATCATACAGGTCACTTCTGTTTTCTCTGCTGTGCTGACGCTGGCCAATCGAACTCCATCGTCTCTCTGCTCAGATAATTACAATGATTCATAGAAACACATCGGTTATAAGGTTTATTATAAGATATTGTATAACGGCATTAATATGTTAGCCAAAAAGATAATTACCCCACTGCTCCTGCAGGGCGGCGAGGTTGAGCAGCACACGCTCGTGATAAAGTCTCTCTAACTGTATGAACCTGAGTGCTCGTTCATCTGAAAATGTCTCAGATTAAAGAAAATCTACAGGAATACACGTCCATTACACAGTGTTACAGTGAAAATAAAGAGCAGTGATCGGATACAATCCTCCTCACACATGAGCGACTCTGCAATCTGAAAGAGAGTTTGACCTGTTATTAACCCCCAAAAATCACTCCATAATGACAGAGAGACAAAGAGAAAGAATGAGAGAGAGACAGTGAGACAGTGAGAGAGAAAGAATGAGAGAGAGACAGTGTGAGACAATGAGAGAGAGAGAAAGGTACACCTGATGGAGACACTGTGGCAGAAGCGGGTGGTCTCTCTGCTCCTCCAGAGATGCAGGCAGAGAGCAGATGAAACTCTGAGGTGAAGCATCATCGTGTGGCGTCCCCTCAGGACTGACGAGACCCTCTGACACTGAAGAATCTCGCATGTGTCCGTGCAGCTCTGGAGAAAACGTTCCACTGTTACTATCCACTTCCTCCAGCTCACCCACATTTTCCTCCTCTTCCTCCATCCTGGAAGCATCATAATCTTCTCCATTATAATTGGTGTTGTCCAGTCTGAGGGGCATGTGGCCTCCACGAGGACCCTGTTCAACTTCCTCCGCCTCCTCTGCCAACCGGTTCTGATTCTGGTCTGGGCAGCAGCTGGACTCGAAGTCATTTGGGAGATCCAGGTCGGTTACTCCTCCCCGCTTCACTGGACCGCCGCTCTGCCACTGTCCATCATCCATGAGACCGAGCTGACCAAGAACATGAACATCCACTCGAACCCCTGCAGGCCACTCAGTGATGCTCCTGAGTGAGAGTGTTATGACACTGTTATGATCATGTGCTATCATGAAGACTAAAGAGCTCGCTGGCCATTAAGTACTGACTCATAGTTTACCCATAATTCCACTTCATGATGTGTGAGTGCAGTGCAGCAAAACCTGCTGTGATCATCTGTCATTCTGAACCACATTAATCAGAAAGAGCTGCAACTGGAACTGATTTACTGTATCATACAATCGGCTGCACTTTGAAATTTCTCGTTTCTTTCCTGTTTGTTACTGTAACTGTAACTGTAACTCTTTAAGGCAATCTGTGTCACATAAGCACTATACATGTATATAAAATACAAATACAGGTGACTTGATCTTTCAGACTGGACTGAGTTTAATCCAATTAAACTTGCTGCAGGGCGAGTGACAATTAAATAAAATCTCTCTATGTTTTTCAGCCGTGTAATGTGATTTCTCAATGTGTCTTTATTTGCTTTAAAATGATTTTAAAAGTTTCTGTGATGATTCATTGACATTTTTAACTGATTTACAGAAACAAATTGAACCTGACAGCACAACACAAACAAACACACACATGACAAACTAGCTTTGCAAAAATTTGGGTCATGACTCATGACCAATGACACGACTCACAAAACAATGAGACTGCCATGAAACAACACAGCACTGCCTAAAAAATACCGTTTAAAACAGATTAATTCACCTGCCCTCCTCTATACTTTTAGTCTGGCCATAAACTGAAGTGTAAACTGCTTTTTGCTAAATCTACAGTCCTACGTTCTCTGACAAAGTCTTCATTTCCATCCTTTATTTTTCATCTCCCACTGATTGTTCAGTTGCCTTGAGTAGTGAGTTCACACACACACACACACACACACAGACAGACACACAGACACACACACACAGATTTTCCATACACTGCAGTCTCCTCTCAAACACACTGTATTACTGTAACTAAACCAGTGTTTTGTACACATTTAAATGTATGCCACCCATGTACCTGACATGAAAAGAGCCATTTTCACTTTCAAAATATATTCTAAACTCTACTGACTGTCTTTTACCTTTAACCAAAATACATACAATACCAGTCTACAGTTATGTTATTCAAATGTCATTTATAACACAGGAACACAGGGTGCAATGAAAACTGAACTGTCCAAATTTGACCTTTGAGAGAACTCGTGACCTCTGAACTGTCAACACTCTGAAATAACAGTGCTAACTAGTCTGATACGTTTCCCAGCATGATGATTAATTTCCTTGTACACAGCACGTATGAACACTTATAAGCAAAGCTCTGCTTATGTAACCGATCTATCTCAACATGCTTTCTGTATGTTGTCTGTATGTTTTTGTTTGTGCTGAACACATTCATCCACAGCAGACCACATGCGTGTCATCAGCAGACCTGATCATAAAGCAGTGCTATCATCATCTTAAATACACCTGTGTCATTCATGTACCTTTAATATGTACATGATCCCTCAAAAGAAAGCAATTATGAATGATTCAACAACTCCCCATTCACATCTAACTAACAGGGAACATTCTCAGAACGTTGGCTAACATACTGTAAAAATTCTTAACGTTAACACAACGTCTAAAAATTTGGACCATTTGAACATTCACTGAACACTTGAACTTGCAAAATAACAATTTTAACATTTATGTTACTTAATGGAAACATTAGGGAAACGTTCTTACAATTGAAAACTGCAGCTGTTTCAGCACAACAGTATGAAAACAGACGCTGATATTATGATATTATATGACGGTACACACATATATATACACGAGATGCGCGTGCATGCGGCATAAAGACACGTCACAGCGCAAACAGCATTAAACTCGCACATCAACGTCTGTCTGATCACATCAGGGTCTGATCACAGAGTCTAATGTGTGGATTTATACAGGAGCAGAAGAAACTGACACTGATTCAAGCGCTAACACGAGCCGCATCTACTGTAAGTACATGAAGTTTCATTCCACCAGCTATGAATGAAATAATGAATGTCAGTATATTGATAATAATGGTCAGCACTCACGGATCGACGGGGCAGGTGGATTGAATGCGACTGGACGTCTTCACACACCGCAGACTGACTGACAGACAGACAGCTGCACATCTGCGCAGTTCTTCCTGACTCTCATCCGGGAACTTCAGCGACCTGCGCAGCTCCGCCCACCATCATCCGGGTACCGCAGCAGACGAGAACGCGTCCTATCAGTAATATTGTTTATGAATATCAATGAAGCTGTTGCTTGGTAACCTTTAATAAACTGCGCCGAAGTAATATTCATTATACCGTCTTCTGCATAGAGCTTTGTTTAATGTTTGTTTTAGTTGTAATGCTTTGATTCTGATCAATTTTCATTCTAAATCGGAGGGAAAGATCATCAGTGCGTCAGTTTAATGGTTTAGACTGGAGAATCAGTCTGGGATCTCAAAACAATGACGTCAGGAACTGTGGTCCATCTTCAGCTGGAGTGTTTATGTCATGTCTGTCTGTTCCACCAGACCCTAAAGAAACAACTTGCACCTAGTGTCTGACCTCAGCAAATATAACACAAAACCCTGAGTCAAGAAATAAAGTGTGTATTTTGATATAACAAGTGTGTATTTTGATATAACTTATCTTGCTCTTTATTAGTGGAACTGTGTTGTGTAAACATGACACAGTAAACAGCACATTTATGATTTTATCAGGCATAAACATAATTTAAGGGCACAGATGCTTAAGTTCTCATGTAATATTCAGCAGTGAGCAACCAAGAACATTCAACTATTTGTTATATGTAACATTCGTTTAATATAACATATTAAACTGTACATACAATATTGTTATTGTTACCCATTGATTACAGCAAGTGATGTGTATTCCTTGCAGTTACATTATTAAAAATTCAAATATTTAAATACAGCAAAATTTCTAAACATAAAACTGAAAAATGACAAAATTCTTGTAAATAAATTACAAAAATCATATTCATCATATTAACTGGTATTGGTAGTGTCCTAATTATTACAAATTGCTTTTAATAATGGTTTTGATGGTGAAAATGTCATATTTTTCACAGACTATCAAAGAGATCAGACAGGTTTCTGTTGTACTTTTTTAGCACACATTCAAACATCTCATGATTCAGTTTTCTGTCAGATACAGACATCCCTATTTGTGCAATGTATTGAAGCAAAAGTCACTGATTTTTAAAATGTGGACTGGCATAGACTTCATAAACACCTGGTACACATATTTACCATAAATAAATGACCATACATTTGACCTCAAGCATGTTACATTCACTCATGAGTCTTTTAAAGCAAGTTTTAATCCTCCAGCAGTCACTAACTGTCTCTTTGTCTATCATTTCTGCAGCAGCATGTTCCAGGTGACGTCACCCATGGCCAGTGTTTTTGGTCTCTAGAGTCTCCTCGTAGAGCCAGCTCTCAGTGAAGTTCCCCGACTGCTCCATGAGTTCAAACAGACGCTTGTACTCATCAGGGTAAACGTCGCCTGTCAGAGTGTCTTCATGGAAGCCGAGCTTTGAAATGAGCTCTGACCCACTTCCAGGACTCCATGAGCTTTGGAAGACAGCAGACAAAAAAGCGCACACGTTTAGAAGCCCAAAACAACAAAACTGAGAATGTTCTTAATGAAACAAACATACTTAATTTGTTCAATCAATCTGCATTTCCTTTTGGTGAGACACTGTTTCAACATCATGACCAGTGTGCTGCCGTTGAAGGGGGTGAGGTGAGAGTTAAACAGATCCTCGCGGGGTGTTATGCGCACCAGACAGAGGTTATCACTCTGAGACAGCTGGGGAAATAAGGGTGAGAGACCTCAAACTTAAATTCAATACTTGTAAGATTTTTTCCAACATATTGTGTTTTTCAATTCAAATTCTATTACAACAAAACTCTGTTGCAGATATCTCTCTTTTACTGCCTATTACCATAAAACAATTTTGATTTATATACACACAGTGTATCAGGAAATACTGTACAGTGTGTGTATATACACTGTACATCATGTAGATTTCTAGAGTGATATGAAGGGATGCTTACAGAGTTTTTTGATGTGGCAGATCCGTTTCTCTTAGTTGTCAGGAAGGATGACAACGGCTCCTAATAATGAGGACAAAGCAGAACCGCTTTACCATGGCAACAGAACACAAACACGTCAGTCAATCATGTCAGCTGATGTTTTTACAAGAACACACTGATGGAGACAGTCCCCAGGTCTCACCTCATGCAGTAACTCGATGTCACAGGCCATCTGCCACAGAACACTGTAAGCCTGGTAGTTCTTATAATCCCCTGGACGTGTCACTAGTTTCTGTCAAACAAACAGAGAAATTATAAATCAGACTCAGATTACTTCAAACTCTCTGTTGTGTGAAGTCATGTGATCTCACTGTGTATTCCTTCTGGCTGATAAACATGGTCAACTCCACACGTCCATAGCGGAAGATAGACAGACGCTCGAACAGGCAGTAGATGAGCTTCCACATCATACTCCTCTCGTTCCTCTGAGAGAAGATACCCACAACCTTCACTGGAACATCTGCATCCAAAACAACAGTGACCACTGAGCTAATATTTTTCTTCAAATATCTGTAAAATATCCCAGCTTAACATGCAGCGATGACTCTACATAATCAATCCTAGCTTAATTCTGCTAAATCGAGTGAGTGTTGGGAACAGTAACCTGATGTCCACGGCACCTCAGAGATGCTGAGATTTGAGAAGAGCTTCTCTGAGTACATGGCAGGTGGTTTCATGCTTCCATGACCGATGGGATCAAGTCTGAAGAAGTCGCAGTGAACCACATCCAGCTGACCATCCAGTTTGCTCTCCAGGGCCTGAGAGCAAAGATCAATGGGATTCAATGTCAGTTTATGATGATGTTGAGCAGAACATCTGTGAGTGTTGAGCCTTTATGGCAAGTGTACCTGCAGCTCAGGCAGGAAGTGTCCATCACTTTCCAGTGCAACTACTCTCTGAGCTCCACGGTTCAACAGAGCTCGTGTCAGCACTCCAGGACCTGCAGAAAGAGATCAGGTCTATAAGTCTCCACAGAAACTGTGATGTTGAAACACAACAGCTGACTGAAGACACAAACCTGGGTTACATTCAAATATAACAGATTTCCCATCCTCAATGTCTTCAGCAAGATGATCAGTAATGACTCTTGCGAGGGTTGGGTCCACAATAAACCTTCTCAAGCTTTTACAGGCCAGAGCTTTGTGTGTGTTCTCCTCCACATCACCCAGATCCAACAGGTCATACCGGCAGAGGGGGCGGACCTGACCCTTCAGTGGCACGGCAACACTGGAGAGGTTCCTCTGAACAGCTCCAGTGAACGGAGAACTTTGCTTAGGTCTGCTGGAATGAGTTGGTGTCTTCCTTGACCCGGAGAAGGAGTCTAGAGAGTGAGTTCTTGCAGAGGTGCAGAATGATGATGCAGATCTCGAGGTTCCACACAGAGATTTCACAGTCAGGAGAAAGAAACGACTTCCGCCACATGCTGCCATGTTGTTAACGCAAGCACGGAGCTCCCTAAAATCACATGCAATAAACTTTAAATTCATATTAAATGTTTAATACACATTCAGTATATTCAATAAAACATTTCATATTGGCCATTCAGGTATAAATTCAGTAAAATATTACTCTAAATATACCCAACTGTATCTCAACTGTATAAATATATAAAAACAACATGACTATAATTCTGTCTGATAACCGCACCATCACCGTGCGTTTGCATTGTAGTGATAATATTTCCTAATCAACAAAAACGTACATTATGTTGTGAAACAAACGTTTTGACAATCGTTTAACCAAAACTAACCACAGATGATGCGGTTCCGATCCAAACGATCTACATTACCGCAGCGATCTCATGCTGCGCACCACACGCGTCAGTGACATTGAACCCGCATGTTGTTGACCTGACAGACTCGCAACGCTATTGGTGGAGGCACAATAATACACGTAATAATCCCGCGACAGCCTGATATGATCACATCAAAAGTGCGTCAAATCTGCGCATATAACAGTATACAGATGTTTTAGTTATGCGTGCCATAACCTGTTATTCCTAATACGAGTTATTTATACATCTGAAAATATATAAAATTACTCGAAATATCTGTATTTAATTTTGAACTATAAATGTTTTGAGTAGCAAGTTTTTTTTGATGAATTTGCGCAGTGTCTTGTCAAGTGGACTGGCATAATGAGGAACACATGGGCTCTGTCGGTGATGATATGATGCCTGTGAATGCGGGCAGATTTGTGAGTGAGGGTAAACGGAATGCTTTACGTGAAATCAAAGCCGGCGAGGTTATTCATTCCTGCATAGCGAAGGATATCCTGCAGACCACCAGCCAAAATTGTCTTAAGAGGTACTCTTTATTGTACTTTATATTTTAGGTACTGTACTTTATACACAAATGCAAAGACATTGTGAATTACTGATATAATACGAAGCATTTAGTGGGTTGCATTTGTTGATTCTTCCATTGATGAATGCTGGACTGTTTCTGGGAGAGATCAGACAGATGATGTATCTACAGTGTTTCTTGCATACTAGATCTTATATAAAAGATCTAGTAGACACTACTTGCACTGTAAAAATGCACTTCTGGTTGGATGCTAACTGTATTTCGTTGCCTTGTACCCACATGTGCAGTGACAATAAAGTTGAATCTAATCTAATCTAATCTAATAAAAAAGGCATTCAGTAATAATCATGTAATCGCATAATACATCTGTGGCCACTAGGAGGCGCTGTTTCGCTTCCTCTGCAGCTGGAACTGGATCTTGATGGACTCTTGTTTTACTGGTCATCAATGGTGTTTATCATATACAGATGACATTTATGTCTGTGCATCTGATTAGATCTTTACACCCACTTTTTGTCATTGAAAAGTGTATAAAGCAGAGATTAAACACTAATGCTTTCAGCCCATGTTATTAATAACATCCATCTGATAGTTTCATCAGATAATGTTTTGTGAAATATTTCAACACAGAGTCAAAGTCATATCTGGCTTATTGTGATTTTCCACATCTCGACCAATCAATAACATGTTTACAAGCGTGTGTGTATCCCATAAGCACTAAAGGAGCAGTATTTATTGGACAGTATTTAGCAGTATTTATTGGACAGTCTGTATGGTGCAGTTGCACTCTGGAGATGCTGTGTACCTGTGGTTGTGTAGCGCGCAGCTGAAGCCTCAGAGCTGTTTTAGTGGAGAATTTATGATGTGACTTTTTATTTCACGTGAGACACAAATTGCTGTAGTATTTCAGCATGGTGTTGTTTTATATTTACAACACACATCTGTACAGATGTATAGTAGATAGAGATTGTTCTGTGTAATATCTTTCCTCAGCCTTCACACCAGCACCAATAAAACATTTCATCTGTTAGTGACTGAAAACGCTCTGAGATGACATGTTCTCTGTCTCACTTTGGTCATTTATAGGAACTGCACAGAATAAATCTGTCTGATGTAAATATTTGTAGAGAGCAGACAGAGGTGATCTGAAATGTGTCTAACTCCAGAAATAATCACACGCTGACCTCCACTTCCCTGGCCAACAGGAAACACTGGACATTCTGCTGCCATAGAAACACTGACTGTCTCAATGTTTATCAGACAATTAGGTCTTTAAAACTGTCATGCCTGTCTTAAATGATGTACAACAAAGTATATGATAATGAACATTATATATCAAAAACAGCAGGTGAATCTGAGAAGACTGTAAACTCTGTAGGTTCATATTTTTGACTCAGGCTGCATCAGCTGAAACCTGCATTGCTTTAATACATGCAAAGCCCCTACAGACATTCCTTCTCTGTCTCTCATTTATAGACAATTAAAACATAACAAACAGAAAAGAAGCAGATGTTTTGCTTTGTGAAATCCTGCACGCCAAACCATCGCAATAAATGCATTAAAATGCCTCGCGGGGATAATCATGCAACACTTCTGCGTAGTATCTGAGTAGTTCACTGTGTTATAACAAATGTCACTTATGGGATCAACTGAAGATCCAGCAGTCTTAACAAATGATGGACTGCCTACTGTTGCCTCTTTCCATTATAATCACAGAGGTGTGGCATAAAATAATGACCTACAATAATTAAACATGATTATTTCTAAGTGACACTGCATAACACCATTCATTTCCACTCAACACATGTGGAGAAAAACATGATTAATGCAGCTCGGTCCAGTACATTCTAGGATTATAAAATCCTAGAATGGATTTTATGGCTACAGCTTTCCTGTAGCTCAGTGGTTAGAGCATGGCGTTAACAACGCCAAGGTTATGGGTTCGATCCCAGGGATAGCACATACTCAGAATCAATGTATAGTATAATGTAATGTAAGTCGCTTTGGATAAAAGCGTCTGCCAAATGCCTAAATGTAAAACTGCTAGGATAAAATGTGTTTTAGTTAGGAAAAGTCTAGACTATGTCTAGTTATTAGGTGTTAACTAGAACAGTTTACTGTCATTTTTTAGCAGAGAAAGCTAAAAGACTAAAGCACTAAAGACATTAATACCTCTCACAGCAGCCCTGACTTTAACCCTTAACCTTGAACCGTTAACCACTGTTTCTTAATTACGGCCAAATGTTGTTTTGCACTGCTATGGAAAGAAATTCATATTTCACAAGGAATTAGAGCAGAAAACATTTTTGCGTTGGTGAGATGCGCCACCTACTGACTACAAATCCAACAAACGTCTCTTACCGCTGATATTTTTAAAGTACTGAGGCAACTTGTATGACTACAGGATTGGTGTAAAGTAACTAGGCATTAAAATTGGCCTGGACCCCGAGGTGAATTCAACAGGCCTCCGAGAGACTTCCTTCCTCCCCCTGCCTTTAGTGGGGGCTTCAGCTGGGGCAGTTTTTACCGGGGTTGTGGGAAGCCATGCACAGGGGCAACGTGGCCAGAGGTGGAGGGGCAATAGGGGCATCTTCAGCCAGGTAAGGAATTCTCTGTTGTTGTACACCCGCCAAAAGAAGCGTGTAACAAATGCTAGGAAATTGTACAATAAATGCAAATGTAACTTAAATTGTTATGCTTTTGACAGCCAATTTAGAACAATATTGGAAAAATAGAAATTCTATTTTATCTTTCCAAACATTTGCATAAGTCAATTTTTTCTATGTACTGCGTTATTACATTGGCCCACATTACATTGGTCCTGTTTATTTTTTCATTTCTCCATTTTTAGCCAAATGTTTAAACGTCAAGAAGTGACTGTTATGTGTTATTCACAGACTTCAATTGACCCTTATTTTGAAAGGTTTCTCTAGGAGGAGCACACAGAGTGTGATTGGTCGATTTGTTGTCCAATCAGTGAGCTCGATGATTGCAGGTGGCGGAGGGAGAACCGTACAGTCTGCGGCTGTTGTTGCTAAAAACTCACACACGTTTCTGTCATCATCACCGTAAAATAAAATGAGTTCAATCGGTACCGGGGTGAGTGAGTCAATAAAACAGCACGTGTCATAGTGTTTGAATGAGATTTGATCCTGAAAGAGCTATTAAAGGAGGACTGCGTGAATGTCTGTGTCATTCCGAAGCTAACAAGCTAATGCTAGTGTGCTGCTTCTGTTATCGTGTGTATTTAATGATAGATTAATTATGAAGATTTGATGTAGTTATTTAGAAGATGGCGTTTTTATTTGGTTTAATTGTGTGTTTATGCTGCTGAGTCACTGCTCGCTAACAATGAGTGATGATAGTTCAAATGAAAAGTCACTCGGGCTAAAGTGAAAGTAAATTTAAGATGCCGTGTAAATGCAGCTCCGCATTTCATTATGAGTTCTGTATCTGTTCTGATCTGTATTTTATTATGTGCGTTGATGTCTGTGCTTTTCATTGTTACCCTAATTCATTGAAAACTGAAACGGTGATTTGTTCAATTAAAAAATAGTTCAATTGTTCAATTGAACTATTTTCTGTTGCTGTATACTCGTTTTTTATTTTTCCTTTAATTATTGACATTTTTCAACGGTTGTCAAAGAGATGTTTGTATAATACATAAGATGCTGAACAGTAACGAATAGATTTTAGTTAAATATAATATATTGTTGTAATGTTGTTATTTTGTGCAGTGTGTGACTGCATAGTTCAAATGCTCTTAAAAGCAAAACCTTTCTTCTCTCTATCCAGTATGATTTATCTGCTTCCACCTTCTCACCTGATGGAAGAGTGTTTCAGGTGGAATATGCCATGAAGGCAGTAGAAAACAGCAGGTAAACACACACACACCAAATGATAAAATCAATATATGAAAATGATTTCATACACATGCTTGTTTTACAGAATTAGCTGTGTCACATTGCAGCTTCACCTACATTTAAGAGACTTTATGATCATTCTTTAATGTAGGAAGAGAATTATCTTATTTGCTGCTGTTTGAAACCATTTTATTTTATTGTTTGATGTAGCACAGCAATTGGAATCCGCTGCAAAGATGGAGTCGTGTTTGGAGTGGAGAAGCTGGTCCTGTCTAAATTATATGAAGAAGGCTCCAACAAACGCATCTTCAATATTGATCGTCATGTTGGGATGGTGAGAACATTGAGCAGATGTTTAAACTGTTTCCTGTTCAGTGACATATTTTCATGCTTCTTGTAGAAGAGACAATCTTGTCATGAAATCTGAGATTAAATCTTTGGATTGTGTCATTTATGACTAGGCTGCTTTTCATGTTTCAGATTTATATATATTTTTGGAACAAGTTTAATCCAGTTAAATGTCATATACATATACATGATCTTCTCTGTGTTTGTCCTGCAGGCAGTGGCTGGTCTTCTAGCAGATGCTCGATCACTCTCAGAAGTTGCCAGAGAAGAAGCATCAAACTTCCGCTCTAATTACGGTCATGACATCCCACTGAGGGTGAGATTTCACATTTGAGTTTACTGTACAGTGTGGCATATAACTGGTACACCTGAAATAAACATTGACCATGCTGATAAAACATCGTGTCTAACCATAACAAAGACAAAATATGAATGATGTAACAGATTCAGATGATTTAGTTTTGTTTGTCTTTTAAAGCTGAAATTATAAATTTGTGTTCTTTGATCATTCATGATCTTAAGAATGATTAAATGAGTTATATGTCATTGATAAACTTTTCTGATTTGATCTAAACAGCATCTAGCTGACAGAGTGGCCATGTATGTCCATGCTTACACATTATACAGTGCTGTGAGACCTTTTGGATGCAGGTAAAGTTATTGTGAGAAAGTGGACAACAGTGTTATGATGTATATTACCACTGAAACTGTCTTGCTAAGATCATACGCAATATTTCTGGTGTTGAAATCTTTAAACTGTTATCGTGTTATTGAAACGTGTCTGTTAAACTGCAGCTGTTTATTTATGCCTCTTGTAGTTTCATTCTTGGCTCTTATGATGACGACGATGGTCCACAGCTGTACATGGTTGATCCCTCTGGGATTTCATATGTAAGAGATATGTTAACCTGTGATCATCCATGTATTTTCTCATACATGTAAATTCCTCTGTCTCATCATTTAAACCTCTACATTGCCTGAGCACACATTAAAGTCTGGTGTCTGTCTGTTAGGGTTACTGGGGCTGTGCTATTGGGAAAGCCAAGCAGGCTGCTAAGACAGAAATCGAGAAACTACAGGTGGGTGTTTTGTGACTTATGCAGAGCAGCTCTAGAATGCATCTACCGTCACATGTAGTTACAAACCAGTTGGCAATCAAAAGAATTCCAGAGAAACCTGTCTTGTGTTCTGAAGATGTTATAAACACTATCCTGAGGGACTGTAGTCACTTTAATACTTCATGTTATTCCATTGAGCACTGAACGTTTTTTTGGAACATCTTCAAACGAGAGTCTGTTACTGTTGGTGCTCTTTTCTACTGGGATGACATCATGTAATTATACAGTTTTGTAGAATGCATAAATTATAACGCTATACTTCAACGTATATTTGTGTTTAGCTAAATAGATTTCAGCTAAATACATAATAATTTAGCTCAGAATTCTGAAAAGATGTAAAACTTGAATATTTGTATATTATATTTAACAGATGAAAGAGATGACCTGCAGAGAACTGGTAAAGGAGGTGGCAAAAATGTGAGTACATATAGAACAATCAAGACTTTGACATGTAGTACATAATAATGACTGTAAGGGGGCAGCAGAGGCACGTGGGAAAACACCTCCTGTCACATGATGATATAAACCAGACAAACTCCTGGTATTGACTGTTGTGCAGGAGATTTAAAAGTGTAGCTCAGCTGGTCTTTCTTATCTGTAAATGTTGTACATGTCAGCACAGTTGTTAAGCTGCTGAGTTTACAGAGTTCTAATGAAACGGCAACCTAAACATAATTTAAACATTTGACCATCATACAACCTGATCTTTGTTTATTTCTGTTCTCAGTATCTATATTGTTCATGATGAAGTGAAAGACAAAGCATTTGAACTGGAGCTCAGTTGGGTTGGAGAAGGTAAATCTCTGATTCTGCTGCCAATCTCAGCATGAAAGTTCTTTACCTTTTAAAACAGTAGTTTAATCATTTGAAATCTTGAATCAAGAGTGTCGCTATTCTTCATACAATTTTAAAACTTTTATGCAGAGTAGAAGATATGCTTTAGCAATGCTAGCTTGCTATTTCTGGCTTTTATGAAATGATCTACCCCACCTTTAAAGAACGCAGGTTAATGGTTGGTGTTATGTTACTCAACATGCAGCTCATAAAATGTTTCTTTGATATTATGGTTGTTAAACAGATTTTAAAGGATGTGTTTAAGGTGTTGCCTTTTTAAAGACATGATAAACAGAAATGGAGTTTATATATAATCTCTTTTTCCATTCTTTATTAGTCACAAAAGGAAGACATGAGCTCGTCCCCAAAGACATCAGAGAGGAGGCAGAGAAATACGCTAAAGTAAGTCACTCTTCCTCAGGTAATGGTTCTAACTGAAGCAGTCATCAGCGTCAGCTTATACTCGTGTCTGTCTTTACAGGAATCACTGGAGGAAGAGGATGATTCTGATGAAGACAATATGTAAACCTTTCTTTCGTCCTGTATACAATGTTTCACACATCCTGGCAAATCTCAGCTTTACAGCAGATACGTGTTTATTATGTTTTCTTTGTGTGGGTTTCCATGTTAAAAATAAATACCATTTGTAAAATCAAATGAAGCTCTGATTTAAACTCCAAAACTTACAATTACACTCATTGGTTGGGCAGCAGGTCCATCTGGTTTATTTTATAAAACTTGTGGCCTTATTGAATATGTTTATGCAAGAATAGGTCCATTACTAGGATGAGCACAAGTTAATGAATACAGTTTGCATTCAGATGAAGATAAACAGTTCTTCAGTAATACTAATAATACACTGCAAAGAATCTTGAACTAATAGTTAGTTTAGTTGTGCCAACCACTAATGTAAGAAGTTCAAAACAACTGTTTATTAGCAGTTTTAGATCAAGATTTACAAGACTGTGAGAAACAAAATATTGACAATCAAGTGTGTACACTTGACTGGCAGCGTATCCACAATTATTGTGCTGTTTTGTTGTTCTTGTCTTTGAGAATGTTGAAGCTTTCCATGTAGCTTTTAGTCATAGTTGTAGCGATCATCTCAGAAGTTTTTTTAAAGGTGTTTGTTGAAGTATCCTGCACATTTGCAATGCCCGATTTCAGCAAATGAATTGTATGAAGAGATACACACAGATTTATTCATAGATAAAGCACACTTTATATAGTAAAAAAAATACAGTGACATTGCACTACAGACATAGTGTACACATTGATAACTACTACACAACTTTACGTTACCACCGATTCCAAAGCCATACATCTTAATATAAAACATTCGTCCAAAAAAATCCAGGGCTTTATGTACTAATTTTCATTGAAAATAAAGTTTTTAAACAAACAATCCGCTTTTCGGAACATACAGAAAGCTTAACTTAAAAACGTGTCAAATGCTGTTTAAAGAGCCCGCTGTGACGCTAATGTATTCTGTTCCTGTCACGTGATCTACAAACACATGACGTCAGGCCCCTCACAGCAACGACATACAGACGCCATTACCGTTGCTTTCCATTGACCTTTTCTACAAGACCCAATTGAAACGTTTTATTTTGTAACAACATTACAACACGTACAACATGGAACATGTTAAGACTATAACACGATTAACAGTAGCGATTCTTACTAGAGAAGCAGTCAACGAACAGTCACGGGGCTCGCCGCGAATTCTCACGGGCTCCGAGTCGTGAATGTGAAAATAATTACGTTGGGTACAAAATGGCGCATGTTCTGTTCACTTCGACATGCGCAGACGGATCCACCGTGTTCCCGTAAAACAGCACAGCCAATGAGCTTTGCGGACTGGACGCGTCTGAGTCAATTCAACCAATCAGCTCTGCGGACAGCACAGAGTGGGAAACGTGCGGCCAATCGGATACCAGAACACATTTGTTTTATTGACATACAGTGGAAATCAAAGAACGCCAATGGGAAGGCATCGTTTGCAGCGCCGCATTTGTACGCACCAATCATTCTGTGAGCATTAGTGTGGCCTATAGAAATCCGCTCAGCTGTCAGCCAATAAAAATACTAGGGATTTGCCCACAGCGGCCTCGGCAGCCAATGGGATTGCGAGAAACACAACCCCAGCTCAACAGCTTGTTATTTCGTTTATGCCTTTGCGATCTAGTCGAGTAGTGAGCTGAAGCAGTCCTGCAGGAGCATGTAAGTACACATCTATATGTCCTCACAACATACAAACACCGATTTCTCCTCACTAAAGCCACACGTTCACATAGATCTCACTTAATCCCGTCTGTACGACAGTAATCTCGTTATATTTGTCGCCGTTTCCAGCGATGGTATTTAGGCGACGAAGAGAAAAAAAATTGAATGGCAGAGAGCAGTCACAGCTAGTCGGCTTGTTTTCGCGTTTCATCCGTCGACTTTTCCTTTAATTTAAACCCTCAAAGGCGATTCTTTTCTCGTCAGAAACTTGTAACTCAATCTGGACGTACAAGTCTCCCGTGAAACGCGAATTGTTGCGGAACTAACCCGAGGAACAGTTTACATCGTCATAACAGCTTCAGTATATTTAGCTCAACTGCCCGAGTTAGACTGACAGACGTCACTCACCGACACGTCTGTCAGTTTGTCGTGTTTGAAACTCAGAGACGTCGGTAGAGAGCGCGTTGAGTGAGGCAAATGTAAGCTGAGTGGATGGTGGAGGGGCTGACATGGTGCAGGACGGTGTGTGAGCTATGATGGCGACGTGACACACACACACACACACTGTGAGTGAAGCGGGAATGAAGCGCTGGGTTTTGAAGGGTTTGTGTTTTCCTTCTGCTGCGTGTTTTTACACCATCGAGATACTGTAAGTGACTCAGATCGGAGGTAAAGTCACGGTGGAGTTATTAAAGGCGTGTTTGATGGGCTGCTCTTGTTTTTTAATCTTTTTGAAGGGGCGAAGAAGGCTAACTGCGTTAGCCTACGTACCATTTTCTCTGTTGGTGTTTGCTGTCAAATCTTTCGCACAAGCGCACATACGACACGTTTTTCAGCACATGGCGAAGGATCGTGACTCTGTTTCTTTATGCGTGTGTGTTTTTCTCTTTCAGCAGTCGAAACCAATCGAGCTGGACTCCCTCAAATAGCCATCAAGATGAGGGTGAGTGTGTAATCCTCTGCAGTTCTCAGAGGCGACGCCTCTTCAAATGATCCCCAACAAAAGATTGATCCGAATCAGCTTATGAATGAGGAGTAGTGTATGATCGTGATTTTGTAATCAGAAGCACAGTAGCAGAAAGATTGATGTGTTCAGCACACAACACTGAATGGCAGCTTTATTCTGTATTTTCTTTCCTGTTAAGTGCTTTGTGTGTGTAGCAGAAATGTTAGTAAGTGCTGTTGACAGGAATACCAACGCAAAAGCTGTAATTAATGTACCATTTTCCTTGTACTTGTACGTTGTTAGGATACTCTGTGTAGTGTTTGTATTGTTTTTGATCCAGCATTCCGTGATGGTCATTACATGGAGAGAAAGTGTTGGTATGCATTATTACACACACCATAATAATGTTTACACTGTCCACAGGTAGCAGACGAACCTGCCTACCTGACCGTGGGGACGGATGTGAGCGCAAAGTACCGCGGTGCCTTCTGTGAGGCAAAAATCAAGACTGTTAAACGCATGGTGAAAGTTAAGGTAAGCTGAAGCTGTTAGTCGTGTCCAGGTTAAAGTTTTTCCAGCCTACAGTTTTCTGAGAGCCATCTGTAAAGGTTTCATTCATGAGATCTGAGTGAGTCTGTAAGGCTCATCTGTCAAGCCTTCACTGTTGACAAATCACAGATTTGTTTCTCTACAATAAAGCAGCATACCACAGATTTCAGAGTTATTTGGTGCTTCCTATACACAAAGCTCCAGCTGTATACAGAAAAATAGATCTTTTGTAGACCGTATCCATCAGATGCTTTGTGACAGTTATTGACCAAAACATTGGTTCAGTGAAAACGGAACAAACGTAAACATCTTCATGTTATGTGAATGAAGAAGAAACTGCAGATTGGTTAATTACTGGTTTACTGAACCCTGCCACTGGTCTCTCACCTTCACTGAACCCTGCCACTGGTCTCTCACCTTCACTGAACCCTGCCACTGGTCTCTCAGCTTCACTGAACCCTGCCACTGGTCTCTCAGCTTCACTGAACCCTGCCACTGGTCGCTCACTTTCACTGAACCCTGCCACTGGTCTCTCAGCTTCACTGAACCCTGCCACTGGTCTCTCACCTTCACTGAACCCTGCCACTGGTCTCTCAGCATCCGTTTAATTCCTACCATCTTGTGTTAGCGCTCTTTTCAATATCTTATTCATTATTTTTGTTTGTAGGTTGTGCTTAAAGGAGACAGCACCTCACAAGTTGTCCAGGATGACCAAGTGAAGGGTCCTTTAAGGGTAAGCTGGACTTTATTAGACGGCAGCTCTACATTTCACACAAGTCAAATTCTCCTTAATGATTGTTAGAGAGGTTTTGGGTCTGTCATGATCATATGACACTTGTTTAAATCCAGCGTCCATAACTTACTGTGTCACACCCACCGATGGTGCATGAAATGTAAAAATGAACCACAAAGAGTTTTGAAGAAAACAATCATTTGGTATTTTAGATAAACCTCAGATGGTGAAAATGACCACTGTTAGATTAGTTGTTGAAGTTACAGGAGATGTTTGATTTATTGTTACAAATGTCTTTAACACTCGCTAATGTAAGTAATGCACCAGATTCTAATTAGGCTGCTATTCTTAAAACACAGTTTTAACCTATAAAAACACATTGTGTTGCAGGTTCTCAAAGTTACCAGCCAATTGGTATCTTGTTATTTTCATGCCAAAGTCCATGTTTATGCCCTAATCACGACTATTATTATTATTAAAATGATCTAGCCACCTTGTTTGGTTTATGAAGAATCAAAGCTCATAGTGATAATTTTGTTTGTTTAGCAGACTGTGATGCATTGACCTGAATAGATTCCTATTTTGCAAAGGCAGTTATTGCACACACAGTGGGTGATGTAATGCGTGTCTGTGGTCTCAGGTTGGCTCAACAGTGGAGGTGAAGAGCCCAGAGGGTGGACTCATTGAAGCCGTCATCAGCAAGCTCACAGACGCCAGCTGGTACACCGTGGGTACGTACAGACAGCCCAGAAATACTCCCTGATGAGCTGCTGTCATGAAGCCCCTCTCTCAGATGACTGCACACACACTGTCAGATGGAGGTTTATATTCATGTTCTTAAAGTGGTTTTTGTTCTCATGACAGTATTTGATGATGGAGATGAGAAGACCCTCAGAAGAAGTTCACTGTGTCTTAAAGGCGAGAGACATTTTGCAGAGAGTGAGGTATGAAGTAACTGTGTGAACTGTGAGATCTTTACATCATGTCACGTGTGCTAATGCTTTTCTTTGTGCTTTATGTCTGTCTGTCTCTCTCTCTGATAGACTTTGGATCAGCTGCCCCTGACTAACCCAGAGCACTTTGGCACTCCTGTCATTGGAAAGAAGACAAACCGTGGTAGAAGGTCCTCTCAAGCAGTGTGAGTATATATGGAGTCTTATCTCCTGATGTCTATCACGTCTGTGGATCGTATATGTTTGATGTCAAGTTCTTTTTGTTTTGCTCTAAAGGGCAGTTATAAGATCAGTAGAGGTTTTTATTAACAAATGTAGTTCTGTGTGATCTCTCTCTCTCTGTCTGTCTGTCTGTCTCTCTGTCTCTCTCTTTCTCTCTCTTTCTCTCTGTCTCTGTCACAGATATATTTTGTGTGTGTGTGTGTGTGTGTGCAGCATATTTCACAATATCAGCAGCAGTTCTGTGACCGAGGTCTAAAAGCAGGAACTGCTTGTAGGCTTTATACTGAACGTTTATTGTAGATAAGGCAGTTATGTAAATGAAGCTTTATCAGCACTGCACTCTGTGAAGTACATGTGTCCTCCTTGTTTTTGTTATTGTGCTCACACTTTGTTGTCAGTAGTCGAGTTTTTAATGTATTTATTTTCCTGCATGTGCAGTTCAGCCGTTCTGGTCAGTGTTGTGATGTGACAGGAGAACATGTGTTTGAAACACACGTGTTGTTTTTTTTGATGCAGTGCAGAAGATGAGAAGGAATCTTCATCGAGTGAAGATGATGATGACAGGAGAAGACTCAGTGATGATCTGTTGGGAAAAGGTGTCTGTGTTCAAAGCGGCTCTGATAGTAATTCATGGTTCTGTGGCCTCGTGAGTCTTTTATTCCATCATTTAGTCTGTTTACATGTGTTGTGTTGCTACTGTTCTGAACTCTTGACTCCGTGTGTTGAAGATGTGATTACTGGTATACAGTATATGATATACAGTGACTTGATTTCTATATATTGCTTGTTAGTGTTTCTTAACTTCTCTCCTCTGGATCTTCTCTTTTCATCTTCTCTGCAGGTAGTATCTCCAAGCTGCAATGATGACGTAACTGTCAGAAAGGAACAGTGTTTAGTGAGATCATTTGTGGACTCCAAATTGTAAGTAGACTTCAGATGTGGCTGTGCGGTTTATAAGTTTTGCTTATTAAATAAGTAACGCATATCAGTGAGCACATTGTAAATAGTCAGTTTTAAAATACATTTTAAAATCTTTTGTTTCCTGTAGTCACACAGTGGCACGCAAAGAGATTCAGGAGCTAAACATGGACACCATCTTCAAACCTGAACACTCGAACAGGAAAGGTACGAGACCTTAGCTGACCTCTGTGGACTCTGTAAAGTGTTTCTGTGTATTCACTCTTTCTGTGTATTTTCGTTTCCTCTCAGGGTTTGAAGCAGCACAACATTTCCTGCAGTCCAGGCAGATCCCTGACAGCTGGAAAATGGACTTAAGTGAGATTCTGGAATCTTCAAGCAGTGATGAAGATGATGATAATGATGATGAAGATGATGAAGGCAAAGAGTGTGAGGAGGATGAGAAAGAGCCAGAGCGAGAGGAAGTAAGACTTACTCGCGTGTCATTGCCAGTAAACTCGAGATTTAGAATAGTTTCAGAAATTGATTTTTCTTCTATGTCAGTCAGCTGTTGATTTGCGATGTGTTCAGAAAATCTTATGCCTGCTGTTTGTTTTTATGAGTAGTGTCTTTTATTCCTCCTCTTTGTTGTTGTAATTATTATTTTCTACTATGTTTGGAACCTGTGGCTGTGTAAGAACATTCACTGGAGAGCTGCGGTGCTGGTGTTTATGTTGATCTGCTGTGTAAGAACATTCACTGGAGAGCTGCGGTGCTGGTGTTTATGTTGATCTGCTGTGTAAGAACATTC
>JAZGTI010000173.1:0-77333 GCA_036877585.1 Botia kubotai | reverse complement strand
AACACTACAGGAAGTAGTACATGAGTGTGTAAAGTACATCTATTTAGCTTTAAAGTCTCTGTGTTGTTTGTAAACATTGTGCGTGTGCGTGCGTGTGTGCGTGTGTGTGTGTGTACTGCTGTGTGTGCGTCTCTCTCTCAGTGTCTCTCTCAGTCTGTTGCTTTATGCTTGTGATTGCAGGTCATTTGTTTGTGTAGATAATTAGAATGTAGCTTTTAGTTTTGATTTCATTTTTTCTGCGGTGGTCATCAGAGACACTTCACACAGCTCGTCTGTTCCTGCTTTTCATCATTATTATGATTCTGTGTTTGTTTTGGAGGATGGAGTGAGATCTCTCTGAAGGAGATCCTTCCAGATAATGGTGCACTAAGACAAAACAGGCAAATGAATGTAGACTTTCTCATTTTCCCATCTGCATTACTGCAAGCGAAAGTGTGTGTGTGTGTGTGTGTGTGACTGTAGTTTCACTGCAGTGTGTGTGAGACTGTAGTTTCACTGCAGTGTGTGTGAGACTGTAGTTTCACTGCAGTGTGTGTGTGTGTGTGTGAGACTGTAGTTTCACTGCAGTGTGTGTGTGTGTGTGATTAGTTTACTGCAGTAGGGCTCAAAACATAATAGACTGAATGATGTACATACAGTATTAGCAGTTTCTGACTTTCTTTGTCTCTCTAGAGAATGAAATGAATGAACCTGGCTTGTTTCTGGCTTCAATCTTTGTTTTATTTAGGACTTTCTGAGCTAATAATAAAATTATAGGTCATTTAAATAAAAATACTCTTTAAAACTACCACATAATTTAAATTAGAATAAAATAGAATAAAAAATAGATTGAATGTTATTGTTATGAGGATAAATAATCTGTACTGAAAAATGTACTTTTATTAACAGATACACTTAGACCTGTTGTTTGTAATCTGTGTATTGCTATAACTAACACTGCACATATGTAACTGAATTAGTCTAATGTAGTTATAGTTTTTTTGTCTTATAGTTTTTTGTCTTATAGTTATAGTTTTTTTAATGAAGTACAGGACCAGTGAATGTGTGGAAATGTCAGAGGAGTGTTGGTTTCTGTGGAGACACTGTGTATCTTGATGGTGTGTGTGGCACTAACTTGAAGTCGAGCAGATTGTGGAGAGAACTGGTTCCACTTGCCGTGATTCATTTGCTCAGAATGTGTGTTTGCTCTGAGTGCGTCTCTGTGTGTCCATGCAGTGTGTGCTGGTGCACCTCTACTGGAAACCTTGTTTTACCCACAAACCCCCTCTTCCATGAGAGCTAGAAAGGACCAATCACATGTCATGAAAAAGCACAGCTGGGACTTCTTTATGTACAGTTCAGAAAACCTGTTTGAAACGTTTGTTGCAATTTAGTTTGGTGATGCTAGTGGTGCATAAATGACACATCTTTGAAAACACTCAGTCTTGCTTTTTAGATTCGAGGATGGATTGTGTGTGAACTGATCTTCAGGCAACAGAATAACTGATGTCATTTTCACTCAAGGGTTCTAGAATCTAGAACAGGTGGAAAATGCAGCGATTGAAATTCACATCACGAGTGTTCTCGATCAGTAAAGCATGCTTGACTGCACAAAATAAAACATTTGTAGCAAGAGACAGAATTCTGGATCAACACTCACACACTATTTTATGAGTGTGTTACTGTGGGAGTGTGTTTTCTCTCTCTCTTTCTCTCTCTCTCTCTCTCTCTCTCTCTCTGTCTGGATCTATTTTTAGCTCCAGCTGTACAAGCCCACAGTCACCCTCAGTTGTTTATCCAATAAGACCAAATCGGTTTTCCACTCATTTCAAACATGTCCTCATACAGACTGTATCATCTCACAGGCCTGTTCAGAAATAAAAACTAAAGGGCATTATTGTGTATACAGTGTCGTAAGAGCTGTATGTGCATGTGTGAAACTACTGTGTGTGTGTGTGTGTGTGTTTCTTTTTCAGGAGTACAGTATGTTTGCTAGGGTCTGTTTGCAGGTGTATTACTCCCATTGTAGTGGCAACCCTTACAAAATACCATGATCCATTCATTTCAGTGCTGTGGTACTGAATCAGAGTGTCGCGGTTGTACCAGCTGACCACAGCACACAGGATGTGAAGCATGTTTTGTACAGCAGTACGTGATTGGACCTTTCAGTTTTAGTTAGTGTGGCTAACGCTGCTGTTTTTTGTGTTGTCTTGAAAGCATTAACATATCTCTCAGTCCTTACAGTGGCGTGTTGCAATGCATGCTGGAACATACATGTGCATGAACATAATACATGTGATGATGATCAGAAGAAGACATGTGAAGATCATGAGAGCTAGAATGATTGATGTCAAAGTCTGATTCTGTTATTTTATCACAACCCTCCCCATACACACACACACACATACACATAAGAGACTAGAGATTGTATTGTGTCAATCAATGTCCTCACAAAGATAGCTGTACAAATGTGTGTGTTTGTGTGTGTGTGTTGCACTCAATCTGCTGTGTAGGCAGGAGATTCCAGAGGCGTTATTGAGATTCATTTAGATAATGAGACATTATCCTCTTTCTTTCCTCCATCATTGTGTTGTTCTATCTTTACCTCAGGCTCTGCAGGAGACACACAAACACAAAGCAGATTCTCTCTGTCTTACATGCCTTTAAAACCTTAATATCACACACGCCTGCATCTTTCTTCAATGCAAATGACTTCATATGCCTTCAGAGGACACGGTCGGATCACACAGCAGTGAAAAGATTCTTTTAATGAGCTGTTTTAGTGCTAAAAACATCTCGTGAGATAAGGAGAAAGCCTGGAACTCATTTACACAGAGAACATGAGTGTGATTCAGTACAAGCTGAAAATGAATTAAACTGCAGATTTAATTACAGGCCATTTACATAAAGACTGTGATGTTTTTCAGGTAATGGAGGGCAGAACATGATATGATCATTTTTACATCCACTCAGAAGAAAATGAATGAGTCACCAACTTCATTCTGAAAGACTTCTAATAAAACTGAGCTGAACTGTAAATGAAACCAGCGTGTAAGGTTTGATCTCTGTACATGTTTGCATACTGAACACAAGTTTAAAAATCTTTGCATGTCGTTTCATTAGTAGGAAAGATTAGCTCCCACAAAAACAAAATCGGTCAGTGTTACTAGGGTAACACTAGTAGTAGGGTAAATGATGTCAGACTTTTCATTTTCAGGTGAACTGTCACTTTAAGGATTAAAGTATAAATTAGTCATAGATTGACTTCCTAAAGTGTTTACACTGTTGATCTGTGTTTGATGTAGATGACATCTGACTGGTGCTGCAGGAAAATTATGTCATGGCTTGTGGGCAGTGCTGATTGGCTGATGCTTCAACAACAGCGCACAGTCTTGAGACCTTCACTAGTCCTACACTGTCCTTATCTGTGATGTCAGAGGTAGTTCCCCAGTAATTAAATGACTAATTAAATAATAAAGCGATTGAGGAATTATTAGTTTACAAATGAATGTCTCTGGAGAAGGCTCAGGGTGATGGAGATCAGACTGGTGGAAGTTCATGTCATGTATAGACACGGAAAAACATTTTACAACATGTTCTCTCTCCAGATACTGATCCCTCGAGCCCCCTCTCTCTCACCCAAACACCCTCTCTCGCCCAAACACCCTCTCAAACACCCTCTCTCACCCAAACACCCTCTCAAACACCCTCTCTCGCCCAAACACCCTCTCTCGCCCAAACATAGAAGTACATTATATTAATACAACTTTTACATTTAAACTGACACAGGGTGAAAAAACACAGTTCTGTTCTTTAATACTCACTCTTTCCTAACACTGTTCTCTGAAACACTCACTCTGTTGTCCTCTTGTCTCCTCTTTTATTAATCTCTGTTACACACACACTCTTATGTTCTTCACCTCCTCTCCTCCTTTCTTCCCCCCCTTCATTGAGAAGTCCTGCAGGAAGCAGAAGAGGAAGTTTCAATCCATGAAGTTAATGTCTCTCTCTCCTCTTCACTCTTCCTCCTCCACTCCTCTATAATGCCCATCTTCCTGTGAGTCAGCAGATCTATGAATGTTTGGCTGTCTTCCTCTGTTAGTGCATTCATTTTACCCTGTGTGTGTGTGTGTGTGTGTTCACTGACAACTTGTTGCTTTGTGTTGAATAATGAGAAAGTGTAGCAAGTGATGATGTAATTTCCTGTTGAGGCTTGTATTTATTTGTTTAGATTTGTTTAGACAATTATTCCCACAGACTGACTGATGAACGCCTGCTTGTTTAATCATGAATTTAATTGATGTCTCTGTGATTGTTTGTCTCTTTTAAAGCATGTTGTACAGTGATATGAACCTCAGTGTGAGTGACACAGAGATCAGAACAAAATCAGAATCAGAACAACAGTCTTAAAGGCGCAGTAGCGACACCAGCTGTGTTTAATTCTATCACAGCTGCTGTTGGTGTGTGAATCCCTGCTGTAACTTCTAACATTATATCTGGGGATACGAGTGTAGAATCTTTTAATTCAATAATTACAGATGTGAGGTAGACAGTTTCTGAGAGGTTAGCAGTAGCAAGAAGAACTTTGAACTTATTTTCTTCAGCGTACCTCACATGTCACAAGCAGCTCTCAGTAACCTTGTTCTCTCCTCCAGGAGCGATTCACAGAGGAAACACGACAGTTAAAGGGCTTATAAACTAACAAGGAGGTGAAAGGAGGCACTCCATCTGAATTGCTTGTTCTGTTGTGGTCAAAAACGTGTGTGTGCGAATGATCAGAATCAGCATGACCTCATACAGTCACATGACCACACCATTATTGCAGTCAGCAAAGCAGACGTGTGTGTTGCATTTAGTTAAGATGCAGTAATTTTGTTGTTTTTAATTATTTGTAGTTGTTTTAATTATTTGTGACAATTCGTGCACAGTTCCAAACGGTTCTGTGTACAGTTTAGAACATGCGTCTGTTTGCATGCATTTGAAATGGTGTATGTGTGTGTGTTTTGTGACTGTTTGTGTGTATGACATCTGTGGTTAAATTGTTTTTGGCAGGACAGCGCTGTTTAAAATAGAGCTGCTTTTGCTGTTAGATGCAATAATTTGATCACCTGTCTTTTCGGAAACAGAGTGTGCTCTGGCTAACTCTCTCTCTCTCTCTCTCTCTCTCTCATGCGTGATCTGTCAAATCTATTTTAATATTAGTGGGCGATGTTTCTAAAGCAAAATTTATATAAAAGCTTTTTGCTTTTATTTTGTGTGTGTTTGTTTTGTCTTAGCTTTGTGTTGGTTAAGGGTTGGTTTGTAGTCATTGTCTGTAGTCATTAGCTTTACATGGAGTTTAGCTTTACAACTAGATGAGTATATAGTGTTAGCTGTGTGTGTGTTCTGATCATCTTTCTCACAGCGTGTGTTAGACTGAGAGCTTTGTTCATTCTCTCTCACTCATTAATGTATATTTAACATAGAACCTTTATAATCTTTAGAGTTTTATGTTTTTGTCTGAGGGCTTCAGACATTTGTGACGTGACTTGGTTTTATTACTGTAACTGTACATTTAGTAGAAATTACGCTGATTGACTGTTACAGCTGCTTCTGTGTTGCTGTTTTTTTAATGACATCACAAAAGTCATAAAATTCAGAAATGATAAGTGTGACAAAGTCCAGAACAGTTTTTACTGCTCAGAAACGTGTAATAAGGATAATTGTGACGTGATGTAAGCGCTTCTGAAGGAAGAAAGACATCAGTCATGTTCAGAAGAGCAGTCCACTTAGATACTATAAATGTAGTATGCAGTATGCAGTATGCATTCTATGTATTTAATGCATGCATGGAACACCACATTATGTGCTACCACAAATGTGAATTACCACATTTGCAAAAATATGCAGTATTTAACCAGTATCACACAATGCAATGCGGCCAACCATCCACTCTCAGTGTTCATATGAATCTGAGGTAATATTGTGACTTTTTACCATCTCTTGAATCTTTGTTTGATTAGACTGCCAGAAGGTTTTCACACAAATTTGATTAAACATTTTTATTACTAAGCTGATAAACGGACTGAGGTTTTTTTGCTAAATACAGTGTGCATACTACATTTTGAATACACAACATTTCACATACAAATTTGAATAAATAGTGTGCACTATATAATGTATACTGCACAGTATGCAGCTGTCAGTGTGTTTGGAGTATTCTATAATAAACACAGGCATGGCTTGCAGGAGACTGTTTAGAGATGTCAAGCTCTGCTAGAGAAAGTCTGACAGTGTTTCTGTGTTCCTGTGAAAACATTTTCTATATCTGGATTATTTCACACAGAAACAGCAGAAGTCAGGGCATTGCATTGTGGGTAACTGCAGAAAAAGCATGCTTGACAAAGATCTGTGTGATGGAAACGTCTTTTAACCATTTGTATGCACATCCTAAATGTGTCATGTCCTTACCTGAGACCTGACACAGAGAGATGGGCTTTTATCAGACAATATGTGTAAAATGAAGGAAAGTTTCTAATCTGCAGTTCAGCACATGCTGATTTTACAGTAGGTTGTGTTCCTGGGTCAACATCTTTAATTGGTTCTGGAACATAAATCCTGTTATAAAAATAAAGTCTTAACCTCATCTTTAATCCGAACCCTGAGCCCTTTATTTCTGAATGTTTTAAGTGTGAGGAGTTCTCAACAGATGTGACTTTACTGAACCCTTTACATCTGAGTCCCCTGCTGGATGTCCCTGCAGGGGAAGACGACCCGAGCTGGGCCAGAGCGTGTAATTGCTCCCAGAGCAGAAACTTCTCTGTGCTTAGATTGCTTTCTTCTCCTGCGGCCCAGCTCAGCTCTGTATCTGAGCATTCTGTGGGTCTGATCATGGCCTGTAACTCTGAATATAAGCTGCCTGGAGGACGGGCAGCACTGGGGGCGAGCAGGAGTTGTGTACAGATGGCTTTTGTGTGTCTGTGCTGATGAGTGATGTAATAGCACATGACAGTTAAGCAATATCATTGATGTGTGTAAATAACCTTTGAACGTTCAGAGTGGGAACGATTGTGTGTGTGTGCGTGTGTGTGTGTGTGTGAGGGAGACAGAACTGAAAGCTCCTCTGTGCTTGATGCATCTTTGTTTGCACTATTTTAAAAAACACACATTTCCATTGATGATGACATTCTCCTGGTAAAAGCACACAGTCAACACACTGGATTTTGATGTCATTTCTAGCTGGGCATGTTAGTTGTTGTGTAATTCAGATCCTGTGGACAGTTCTGCTCTGTTCTTCAGGTTCCACATTTCTGTTCCTCTCTTCACCTGAGCATCATTTCAGTTCACAATCAATCATTCATTTCCATTAAGTTCACTTACTCTACACACACTTTTTTTAAATACTCATAAAGAAAAGACATCTATTGATAAGTAATGTTCTAGATTAGCATCTTAGAATCCTTAGCTGGTGATGATCTAGAACCTGTGTGGTGTGGTAGAGTTATGCCTTTAGTGGCCATCAAAACATCAGATCTCCACCATTACAGAGCGCTGTGTGTTAGTGTGTAGTGTGTAGCTCGTGTGTGTGTGTATGCAGTGATCTGCGCTGGTCCATCTGTTGATCTGGAAAGTGTGAGTCAAACATTAAACCAGTGAGAGAGCAGATTATTATCTGAACGATGGATATTCACTTCTACTGTATCAACGATTCTGCTGTTAAAGACACTTTTGGAAATTGAGTGACGTAGGGCAGAACAGAGGGCGATAGAATCGAGCAGTGAGAAGAACTGGATAAATAATGAAGTGTTTCTTATTGAATTAAACAGAACTGAATAGAGCTTTACAGATAACCGCAGCTCTGTCTAACTTTTAATTGCTTTTGAAGACCATTAAAACACAATTGAAACACAGTGGAGTGTCTGTCAGCAGCTGATGATACAGGATGTGATTGTGTGAAAGGCTCGGCAGGTGGGAACAAAAAGCAGGAATTTGATTAAAAATGAGACACTTCAAAAATGAGTGACTGCATCTAACAAGATGGCCGACTTCACCACATCACATAGCAGGACGACAATTTTGTGTGTTTGTTTCATGAGTGCAAATTCATCCCTGCATGTATTGTGTGTGAGAAAGAAAGACTGTGTGTGTGTTGGGGGGTGGGGGCTGGCATGTTGAATATGCGGTTTACAAAGACACAAATGTGTATATAAAGTGTATATCAATGTAAATAAGGTTTATGGGGACACTTCCTGAATCTAACAGTTAAAAATCATACTAAACAGTGTTCTGTGTTATGTTACCACATATGCCAACCTGTGTGTGCGTGAGAGAGTCAGTGTATGTGTGTGTGTGTATGTGTATGTGTGTGTGTGCGTGTGTGTGCGTGTGTGTGCGTGTGTGTGCGTGCGTGAGCGAGTCAGTGTGTGTGTGTGTGCGTGTGTGTGAGAGAGTCTGTGTGTGTGTGTGTGTGTGTGTGTGCGTGAGAGAGTCAGTATGTGTGTGTGTGTGTGTGTGTGCATGAGACAGTCAGTATGTGTGTGTGTTGTAGCATTGTTGATCTCGGGTATATAATGGTAAACTGCTGTAGATGCTGGACTCCGGCTGTTCATCAATTTCAGTGAGAGGAACATTTCGTTCTTCTAATAATAAATCAAAACTCTGAATCCCATTCATATCCAGGAGAAACAGTTGAGACATTGAAGAGATCTCATTTATTTGACAGGTTCAGTGCGACAGAGAGAGTCATAGATTGGCCCTCACACGTTATTTTTTAAGGGAATAATCAGTAACGCTGGTGCTAATGTGAGGATGTATCATAGACTTCTATTGTTTATACATACAGCACCTGTCAGTAAGATTACTCTCACAGAAACCTTTTGTGCTTTTAAAATAAGAAAGTGTGTCTCAGGTTTTTAGTCAGTGTTCTGTCACGTTCTGAGGCTGTGCTCTGTGGATGTGTTCTCATGTCAGTTCAGAGCTGATGGAGGGAGAACTCTGATCTGTAACATCACACACACACACACACACGGGCTGGACTGAAGAACACAGAACAGTGACTGTGAGATGCTGTGGACTGATACTGTAACCGAATTATCATATGTGTGTGTGTGTGTGTTTACAGCAGAACCAACACAACCTGTGACTGTACCGCTGGGTGTACGGGAGATCACGTGCGCGCCATCACAAGGCCGTTGTCTGTTATGTCACTTCCTGTGGCCAGTTGTGCTGCACACAGTAAACTTCCCTGCATGTTACTCACTGTCACTGACAGATGATAAACAGTGAAATGACTGTATTAATTACACTTTATAGTTTAAAAGTAGAGATGTTATTTAATGACGTTTATGTATATGATATGAAAAAAGGATAATAGTTTTAAAACATATTTTTAAAGTTCCCACAAAAATACACAGCAGTTTGGGCTGTAATGCTTTTGTGAATCATTACACACAGTCATATATACATAAAGGTTCTACACAGCGATTCCATAAAATAACCATTTTGGTTCCCCAAAGAACCTTTCAGTTAAAAGTTCTTAGATGAACTATTTTTCTTACCTTTTTGAAGCCAAAAGACCTTTTAGTGAAACAGAAGGTTCTGTGAATGTTAAAGGTTCTTTATGAAACCACACAGCTTGACAAAGAACCTTTTAGGAACCTTTATTTTCAAAATGTGAGAAACGATGACAGATTTTTAAAAATTATTTTCTTTAAATACTGAGCTTTCTCTAGAATTCTTTAAAATTAAACCAAAGGGCAGCTTCAGTGTTGCATTATCGACTGCTCCACAATTTATGCAAATGTATTCAGTCTGTTTTATTTTCAGATTTCAATCGTAAATAAAGCCAATTGTGTCTTAGTGCACTTTGACCTCCTGACCTTCTGACTTAAGATATTTTTCTCTCCAATATAAATCAGGCCAGCTGTGTGTGCGAACATGAAAACTACATACCCCTCATTTCCAATATGTGCCTGTGTTTGTGCACATGAGGTCAAAAGAGCAACTCCGACACACTGAGTACCAGCAGAGAGGAACAGAACAATCTCTCTCTGGTGCTGCTCGCAAATGGAATGGATCAGCTTAACTTCTATAACTAGAATCTATAACGACACGCTCCAGTGGGCGACCGGCCTTCAGGCACAACCAACAGATCAATCCTGACAAGTCTGAAAGATCAGTAAAAGCTGCTTCAGTTCACACAAGTGCCCTGCAGGGGCCGGTCGTGGTGTGTTGCAGAATGAATGCGTGTGTTTGTGGGTGTCGAGCACTGCGGCGTGGGCGGGCCGGTGGGCGGCTGCGTTCAGAGAGTTCTGAAGAGGCTACATGTCAACACGATACCTTCTCATTAAATGTGTTGCTATTTCTGTAGGGGATATAAACTACAAACTGTTCTCTTTACTTAGTTGGATGGTTCCATTAATTTGCAGATTACAACGTACTACTACTAAACAGATGTATTAAATTTATTTTTTTGGTATACCACACATAAGTCGATTTCAGGCAGAGAGCCCTTCAAAAATCTGTAATACAGTGACATTTTTCACCAGTTATATGTTTAATAAAACATGACTTCTGAATAGCTGTCAACATGCTTTTATCCCTGTTGTAACTAGTTAGCCAGTTCTCGACCTTCTGGCCCGTCTTTTTTAACCAATCACTCTCTCTGTCAGTCATTTTGCTGGTCCAGGTTTGCTAACATCATTAGCAGCCAGTGAAGTTGACTGAAGTTTGCAAAACAACTCAAATTGCTGTTTTAGCTGGAAATCCCTCACAGACAGACACTAATGTATAATTCAGCAATTGTGTGGAAACCCCCCGTAGCAAACCACCTACAGCAGTGCTGCTGTTTGAGTGACATCACTAATGAAAGACAGGAGATGAATTTCTTGTCTTGTCGTAAGTGAGGTGGGATCAAATACATTCTTACTTTAGTCTTGACACTTCTTACTCATCAGAAGAGATTGTATTAGAAACTCACGCTGGCTTCAGTGAGTCAGCAAGTGTAGTCTTTTTACTTCCAGATAAAGTCTAATTAAGCTAAAAGCTTCACTGGCTTCAACAGTCTTTCATTCTTTTCTAAATCTGTAACGCCCACATGTCCCCTCTCGCCCCATCAGAAGCTGGCTGTGAGGGAGGGAGTCTGGCACTCACTGGACACCTCCTCAAATCTCTGAGCCCAGAATAAGATCCCACAGATACCTGCTTTCACCTATAACTAACTGCCTGTTTGGCGAGCTGGTGTGTGACTCAGCTCACATTTTATGCTTGAGTGTGTTCATAAGCAAAGCCAAGATTTGGGGAACTTACACTTCTTGGAAGTTGATGGATTGGGTTCTTGGAATCTGGTGAAAATGGCAGAAGTTGAAGATGTTGGCTGGTCACCAGAAAACGACTTCATCAGCGGGAGACAATTCTGCTGCTAATTTTTGCCAAATGTCTTGTGTTCTGTGTGCTTCTTTACTCCTTACTGTCTTAATCTGTCTCTTTACTCCTTACTGTCTTAATCTGTCTCTTTACTCCTTACTGTCTTAATCTGTCTCTTTACTCCTTCTGTCTTAATAATAATAATTATTATTAATATTATGAAACCATGAAATAAGTTATTTTAATATTTTAATTAGGTATATTTTCTTTAATGATTTCATTTCATTGTAGTTTAATACTTTATTATTATGAATAATAACAAGAATAGTTTTTAACAATAATTCTTATTTAGCGGCTTTAATGAACGGTTTGCTTACAGGTTTGACTCTTCATGTAGTGCTGAGTTATTTAAAAGAATCGGTTCTTCAGTTCTTCAGTGGCATCAGGTTTTGGAAAAAGCTGCTGCTGTTCTCAGTGTTTCTCTGATCTCAGTACGTTTCTCTCTCTGCTCTGCAGGTTACGGTCATGCAGCTCCAGGCACAGACGCAGGAAAAGCTTTCTGCATGTTTTATGCGGTTCTGGGGATTCCGCTGACATTGGTGATGTTCCAGAGCCTTGGAGAACGGATGAACACCTTTGTGAAGTATCTGCTAAAGCGCATCAAGAAGTGCTGCGGGATGCGCATCACCGAGGTGTCCATGGAGAACATGGTGACCGTGGGCTTCTTCTCCTGCATAGGGACGCTCTGCATCGGAGCGGCTGCTTTCTCCCACTATGAAGACTGGAGCTTTTTTCAGTCTTATTACTATTGTTTCATAACACTCACCACCATTGGCTTCGGGGACTTTGTAGCCCTACAGAAGAACCGAGCTCTGCAGAGGAAGCCGCTCTATGTGGCCTTCAGCTTCATGTACATCCTGGTGGGGCTGACAGTGATCGGCGCCTTCCTCAACCTGGTGGTGCTGCGTTTCCTGACCATGAACAGCGAGGACGAGCGGCGCGACGCGGAGGAGAGAGCGTCCCTCGCAGGGAACCGCAGTAGCCTGATCATCCACATCCAGGAGGACACACTCCAGAGGAGTCAGAGGAGACGGGAGCAGCAGCGCTACAGGTCAGGGGTCACTGATCTGCAGTCCGTTTGCTCTTGCATGCGCTACCACTCGCATGAGTTCGGGAGCTCAGTCGGGCTCAGCTTGGGCGTGGGAACTTTTCAGCACCAAAACTCTTTCGGCTCCCAGCTGAGCCCCTATCAGTACTACCACTCCACAGTGTCTTACCGCATCGAGGAGATCTCTCCCAGCACGCTAAAGAACAGCTTCCTCCCCTCACCCATCAGCTCCGTCTCACCCGGGCTGCACAGCTCCACAGAGAACCTGCGACTAATGAGGCGACGTAAGTCCATCTGAGGCTGGAGGTTTGAGGCTGGAGGTTATGGGCTGGAGGCTGGAGGTTATGGGCTGGAGGCTGGAGGCTGGAGGTTGTGGGCTGGAGGCTGGAGGTTTGATTTTCTCCAAGACGTAGTAGATTTACAGTAATCACTGAACGTGCATATCCAACACTGCTGCTCCACCAAACACCATTCCTGCACTCTGTCTTTCTATCCTGCTTCTCTTAAGACATTGCAGAAACACAGAAGTGATGTCACACAAGCAGGACATTTGATTGGCTGATGGATATACAGTGGAATGTGTGACTTGTGTGAGATCCTGGTTAAGAAGTATGAAGCATGGATATCTATTTTTGGAGAAAACATCTCGCCTTCTTGAGCAGCAGCCAAAACATTTGGGTTTGGATATAATGATATATCAGACACTTGATGTAGACTTGAGTTTTAATAATATAGAGGGATATATATATATATATATATATATTAAGGGGCGTGTGAGGTGAGCAGCCTCTGGTTCTACGTGTCACATCACTGAAGGAGGCATAAACTGCTTTGAAACGGACATCACAGTATCAGGTATTGTTTTCTATAAGCAATTCTCTTGAAGAAAATAAGATATGAATTCATATCATGCCAAAATATTGTTGCCAGCCATCGCATGTGCATTTGTTGATGTTTGACGTGTCATCGATTGTTACTTTTGTTTTTACGTTTGATTGAAATGGGATGTTTGTGTAAGTGATACGTGTATGTAGAGACAGTCTAAGTGCAGACGAGAGCAAACATCCGTCACAGAAGAAGATTCGCATGTGCTTTATTCAAACTGATGCATATACTGTCCTAAAGGAAATGAAGTGATGACTAGCTTAGCCCATTTATAAAGCAAATAATCCTTTAAAGTATTTTTGTGAATTTTTGCCTCTGAAATGTCCACAAATGAAACCTACATACAACACCTGATCTTAAGGGCCTTCAGTAACCAATCACAAATGGAAATATAATGACATCACAGATGATTGTTAATTATAGGAACAGCACGCTGAATCAAATGTATAATGTATGTGAACCGTAGCTTTTCCATTAATTATAACCATTACATTTACTTGAATGAAAATGCTTTAAACGCATCAATAAAGAAGTTATGTGTCTATTTCACACACTGAAGGTGTCATTAGAAGATGCTCTGAATACTTTACTGCTGTAAAAGTTCTCTGATATTGACTGAAAACTGCAGGCGGCTTCTTTCAGGTTGAAGGTGTGAATATAATCCGGATTTATTTAATGCATGTAACAGTATTTTTCTCCACCTGCCAAACTGCATCTTTCATTTCAGTATAATAACAATCATGGCACTTTAATTTGAAAGCTTTTAACTGGTTTAGCAGATCTTAACTGTTATTAGAAGTTAAAATCTGTGTTACAGTTACTGTACGGTCATTCAATAACAAGAGGTGAAGATACTGTAAGACCACATTCTGCTTTTGAACAAGTAATAGCTCCAAATTGTCAACAAACAGTTTTCTTTGATCCATCTTCCGTTTCATTGTACCAATTTGTTAAAGATTTAATTGGAGATTTGGGCTCTAATTTGATCTCTGTGGATAAAATATTGGAAACGTCTGTGTGGAAAGTATTTCATAGATGACCAGTAATAAATGACATGAAGTGTAAAACAGAAAGCATCAATTAATGATTAAACATTACCGGAATAGATTAGTGTGTAAGTGATGTTCTGATTGGAGCTCTGCCTGATTTTCCCCCTGAACAAGAAATGGTTTTGTCCTAATGTAGATTAGTGAGGTTGTGACAGGGTGAGATTAGTGAGGTTGTGACAGGGTGAGATTAGTGAGGTTGTGACAGGGTGAGATTAGTGAGGTTGTGACAGGGTGAGATTAGTGAGGTTAGTGAGGTATGAAATGATTTGACAGGGTCTTTCAGAATCACAGTCATTCTAACACCAGTCATCTCTATAACTGACATTCTCAATTTCACAGCATGTGTTTCTGCCCTCATGTAAATTCATGTAAATCGACACTATTTTATTATATTGTACTATATATTATATTATATTATATGTTTATAAGCTTACAAAGGCATATTTTAAACTCATTTTACAGCATTCAGTTTACTGTATATGCCTTCAAAGGGTGTATCTTTGATAGGAGTTAATATTTACTGAGGCACGTACTTAAATTCACATTCAGATTTTAAGCACGATTGATGCAGTCACATAAAAAACGTTAAATCAAACAAAAACAGAGCAACTCATCTTCAATAAACGTCACAGGCAAATCAATGTTCAAGATTTATGAGTAAATACAATACAATAATATATGTGAAATATGACTGTTTCACTAGCACAACTAAACTGTTTTCCACTTTCTCTTAGTTTGTCACTTTATTCATGTATGTAGGACCCAGGCAGAATGTAACTTTATGACTGACAACAAATCTGCTGCTGTGGGAGACAGTGAGATTTAAATTTGAAAGAAAAGTCATGATGTCAAGTTAAGAGGTATGGAAGATTTTTCACTATTGTATCTGAGCACTTGTTGGGGTTAGATTTTAGAGCTTCCACTGAAACATACACTTTTAAAATCATGCTGGGAAACATTTATTTATTACAATCCTTTATTCTGATTAATTAATATTCATTAATATAATTGCTTTGACTGTTGAAACCAAGCAATTGTTTTCATCTCACTCATGCGTCTGTGTTTACTAATGATTTGTATTTGTTTCTTAATGTCCTGCATCATTAAATCTGTCTGTCCACTCACAGCAGTGTCATCTCTACTCTGCCATATAAACATGATTTATTACAATAATCTCATCTTCTGCTCATCATTTCTTTTTGCAACAGAGTTCCTCATCTGAGGATCTTTATGATCTCATGCATCAGATATTTGGTGTAGCTGTCAAATTGAAGCAACTGAATCCTTCATGTTTTTGATTCAAACTCTGGAGTGTCAGAACAACACATGCTGTTTATTGTTGATGCCTTTGGCAAAACTTGAAATGAATGTTTATGTTGGTTTCTATGTCTTATTTCCTGTGTGGGCATGACATCATGTGGGCGGCTGACCTTGCCACATGACTGGGGTGAATTAAGAATTTGAATAAAAAAATGTGAACTTACTTTACCACAGAGTGTTTTCTGATTGGTCCATTTTCATCATCACATAACAGTGTGCATGAACACACAAATGTGCATAGCTATCTACAGATTTAGAAACACAAAGAGATGTACACACACACACACACACACACACACACTGCTTCACACGTTCACAGACACACACAATCAGCTTTCACATCTGTGTAATGCCTGTCTGACAGTTATCCAGTTCACACAAGCGTGTTGTTAAATTCGTATCTTGCGGTTCAATCTGTGTTTCCATATGTGCTGTCAATAAGTGTTTGACGCTAGATTTCTCTCCAGGCCTGAGTGTGCTTTATACATCTTGAGGTTGCACATACAAAACCTCAAGATGGAAACAGCCATCAAAACTCATAGTCTACCAGCAGAGGCTAACTGGGCCATGCTAACCTGGCCTGCTGGTTAACCTGAAGTTTTGTTCTGGACCTGATATGTGTTTAACTCAGTTAGTGTGGATTCAGTGTGTGAATCTGTAACTGAGAGAAACCAGGTTTAAACACAGTGGAAAAGCAACATCACCCTCTTAAAGTGTGAACTCTAAATCCAGAGTAAGACTTCAAAGTGTGTGTGTGAGAGAGAGAGAGAGAGAGAGAGAGAGAGAGAGGGGTGTTTCTGTGAATTTCACCATGAGAGAGTGAATGTGTCATTTTTTACCAATAAAAAGTTCTTGAATCGTCTGTGTAGGAGAAAGAGGAGCGTGTTTGTTTTAGAGATGCAGTACATGTGCAGTTGCATCCAAATTCTTAGTTTTAGTAACACGCGTTTCTTGTGTATACTTCAGTACAGTAAACAAGTTTATCAAACTAATAGTTTATAGACTCAAAACTCCATTACATGAGTCACATTGTAAGGTTATATACAAACGCCTGTGGCTGTACATCAGTTCAGTTAAATGCACTACACAGCAGAAGGACTGTTTATGTGTGATGACGTCTCTTATTAAAGGTGAAGTGTGTCATTTCAACAACATCAGCAAACAGAAATAATGGCTGCTTTCAAACAGGTCCTGTGCTCTCTGTCTGCCTGCAGTTGAGAAAGTAGAAAGTCTCGCCCCAAACAGGACAGCAGCTGAGCTCAGTGTTGTGCAAGGCATGTCGGGAGATTTTAAAACTGAGTGATGTTTTGATAGTGGCTGTTATTAAGAAGGTTGTGTTTCTGGATCAACATCATCTGTTGGTCCTGAAACATTCTTGTAAATAAAAGTTCTAACCTAAAACCTACCCATTACCCAAACCCTAACCATAACTAACCCTAACCTCTAAATGCAGAGGTAAATAATAACCCAGTCTTCAACCTAAATCTAACACTGACCCAAACCTAATCCTGCAATCTGATTGGTTAATAGACATGTCTTTTCAGGACCAACAGCAATGCTGATCCAGGAACAGATCTTGCAGTGTTTATATGTCCATGAATGTGCAAATAGGGTGAATATTGATGTTATATTGACTATGATGATCTCAGATCAGCAGTATAATTACAGTAACTGTAAACACAGTGGTGTCATCACAGGGGTTCTGCAGCTGGTTTGGTCTGTGTTGAGTAGGTGGAAGTGAATGTTCATCTGCTCGGTTATTACGCTGTCAGGCGGGAGAGAGCGACAGCATAAGAGCAGAGCTGCAGAGAGAGCGCGTCCCTGCTGCTGGACCACACTGTCATTTAAACCTCTCTCTCTCTCTCTCTCTCTCTCTCTCTATCTCTCTCTCTTTATGTCTAAATCATATGATCGAGCAGGTGCTCGGAGAAGAAGATGTGTCTAGTCTAAACTTAAATGTTGCATATGATGCATACGTGCTGCATATCTGCAGACTGTCAAAGCTGCATCCGTAACTGTTGCTATGGCTATCTGTCAACAAAAAAAACAACAATTATAGGATTTTGTAAAGTTCCCCTGTCATTGTTATTTTTGTTTAGTTTTTGTTCCCAAAACGTTATTGTTAAGGTTTGTTTTTGGGGTAGCTAGAAATGTTTTCATTATGGGAATTAAATGCTGGTTTTCAGTTCAGTTCCGGCAACTGAAAACTAACGTTAGGGGAACGTTCTGTGTTTGCTGGGAAGCAGGTTTTCCTTACATTAATGACAACTAATGAAAAACTGAGGCAATGCATTAGGACCAAATGACACCTTCATGAAAATGACCTGTGTTTTGATTTGTGTTTTAGCAGTACACACTCTTTCATTGCGCTGAATTCACTTTCACACCAGATTGAAACTGTTTCAAATAAATCATATGTGCATGAGAAGCGTGTAAACGCTCTGCTTCAAAAAATTAAGAGACAAATTCACTCAGATTACATTTTGGCTGCTGATGGTCATTTGTAAACTGGGTTTCCTCGTCCTGTTGGGCAGGTCTGTGTGTTTGGGTTTTTGGAGGGTGCAGAAATTCTGACATGCTTTACGGATGCTGCTGCCGCCATGATGAATAGAAATGTGCTTTAAAATCTTTTTAATTGAAGTTATTTACATCAGGCAAATCGTGCTGAGTTATGTGAATACAGCACAATCTATAATAAAACTAATTTACACAGGAAGGAGGTGAATAGAATGACACGCAGCTCAGCTATTTCAGCGCATTTATCACCCGGTTAAGCTGCACTACGGTAAGTTAGTATTGGGAATAGTAAACTGAGTCTCTAAATCACATTGATGTTGAGTAAATCACAGCAGAAAACTTTCTCTCATGATGAAGTTTGGACTAAACTCTTCTTGTGAATCTGTCTGGATTATGATGTCACTTCCCGTCCTGTGGAGGTCACTGTCATTTACAGTCAAGTATACAGTACACAATTAAATCAGTTAACGTGACCTGCACACTTTGAGGTCGCGGTCTGCAGCGCCATCTAGTGACTGTTAACAAAAGACTGCTACGCGTTTGATAACAAACACAACATGCGTTTAATACAAGACCAGACCACGTGTCTGTGAGTCCATGTGATCAGAGATCACAGCTGCACACTGACACAAACCTACACATCTAACACATCCTCTCTCTACATTTTAATAATGAAGTAGATCTGCTGAGGTTATAGATTATATATCATTATATACTGTCAGTTTATATAGTTTATATTAAGATGTTCAAAGTTTTAAGCCGTTAAGCATAACATATGTACTGTGATCATATTCTTTGTGTATTTGTGTGTGTGTTACTGATGCAGAATAGCTGCATAGGAAAAAATGTGCTGATCCATCTGAGTGTCTGTGACGATACACTGAGGGGTCTTCCACATGCTTCATCCTAACCTCATGTGCCTCATCTTCATCCTCCATCCAGGATCAGACCAGGGCGTCTCCTCTGCCCCCAGAGAGAGAGAGAGAGGTAGAGAATTTAACCAGAAGGTCCAGTCATCTCAAAGAGGATTATAGTAAATTCAGTTTAACAACAGGTGGATCATCTGCTGATGA
Organism: Botia kubotai; assembly: GCA_036877585.1. Lineage (NCBI taxonomy): Eukaryota > Metazoa > Chordata > Actinopteri > Cypriniformes > Botiidae > Botia > Botia kubotai. Next base: position 58,059 of record JAZGTI010000173.1, on the reverse strand, counting down.
GGGCTAGACAGCTTCAGCAGGTCCTGGTCTGTGGGCCGGAAATGACATCAGTGAGGAGCCTGCAGGAACCTGGGGCTGATGAGATGGAGACAGTGTGTACGGCTGGAGGATGATGGATGTTAGGAAGCTGTACATTGACTTTCTGATCCACAGAGGAAGTGCAGAAGGTGGTGACACTAAACATGGAAGTTTTGATGTTCCAGAGGAATTGGGCTCATTTGTGTTTAGAGTAAATAACAGTCCACAGTTAAAACTGTACAAATATGAACATAATGTGGACATAGTTGCATAAACTAGACACAAATTAAACATCTCAGTTAAAACAGAAAAGAGTTTGTTGATGCAACCGCCTCCAGAAGAAGAAGTGTTTACTGCTCATCTTTTTAATTAATGCAGGTTTCTGTGATGTTGCTTTTATGAACTTAATTTGTTGTAGATGAAAGTGACTTTGGTTGACATACAGTAAGAGAACAGAGCTGTAAAATATTTGTGAGTAACAGATCTTAAACAATTTCGTCTTATAAAAGAATTTAATGAGAAATGTGTGAGCAATTCAAAGTTAACCAGGATCTCTCTGAGGAGAAACATCTAAGAAGCAGAAACTAACAAAAGAAGAACAAAAGTTCATTTAATGTCATCGCTGTAAAGGAGAAACAACAGAGACATTGAAAAGATCTTATTTAATAATTTACTCTTATTTTCCTTTCCTACACCCAATAAAAATGTAGATATTTATCTAAATGATTTTTCTGCTTGTCTTTAAACATAATTGTTATTTAACATAATATTCTTTAAAACTTCCACTCTGACACACACACACACACACACACACACTCAGTGAACTCAGTGAAGTCACTTTTCCTACACGTCACACTTTTAAACTTGCATCTGTGTCAGTTCTCTCTGACTGAACTGAAACTAGCACGGCCTGCAGCTCCCTCACAGAGGTAAAGGAGGTAAACACAAAGAGCTTGTTTTATTTCAGCAGGACGAAGCATGAGAAGTTTCTTCCTGTAGGCTTTCACTGGTGGATGTTTATGCTTTGTGGTACAGCTGTTGATATGTTTTACTGTGTGCAAGGCTGAGATTTAGGGAGTCTGGAGTGTGTGTATGTGTGTACAGTAAGTGTTTATGTGTGTCAGATGTTTGCTGAAGTACACTGAGGATGAGAGCAGATGAGGAGAAGGAGAGAATGTCTTCTGAGATGTGTCTGACATGTTCAGTCTCAAACAACAAGGTCAGACAGGAGAACAACTAGAACTAGAACCCCAGAAGATCTGCTTTTAAAGAGAAAGTCCTAGATGACACGTTACTCTTAAAAATCACCTTTTTTGCAGGATAAAGTGCATTCACAACAGGTTTGATTGACTAGCTGGAGCCTCTGTTCATGATCTCCCCCTGCAGGTCTCTGTTCACATTGCACTCATGTGGGTTTGAGCTGCAGGACTCTAACGTCACTGACACCAGCAGCAGTGTGAGTGAGCACCAGCTATTCATAATATCTTGATCCATTCATAATATCAGCTGCTTGACACACACACGTCCTCAATGTGCAGCAGAAAGTGAAACGTAAGCCACGTCTTCTCCATGTTAAACTTCACCATAAGAAATCAAGTTTAACATGCAAATCAAGCCAATTGAACTAATGACAACAATTGTTAACACTGAAACTCTTCCTGTATCTGCTTTTTATCTCTGACACATATTATTCACTCATAAACACAGAGCCTGAGGCTGCTATGTGTCCATCAGCCCCATAATAACTCCTCTGCAGCCCAACTTCTGACCTGGACAGAGAACAGTGTGTGTGAGGCCACAGAGGACATGAGGAGAGAAAGAACAGTGTGAAAGAGAAAGAGGTGATGAAGAAGAAAGCCACAGAATATCCCAGAAAGTCTATAACTGTGTCAGTGACTGTTTAATGTGAAGAGAGCAGCGCAGAGTTCTCGTGCACACTGAAACCCAACACCAGACGAGATCTTTCTCCTCCCTTCCACCTCCCAGCAGAGGAGAGCAGAGAGACTCCACATCACTCCAGAACTGTGCTCCTCACTGACACACTGTGGAAACCTCACCTGACGCTTCATTTGTAGCAGGATGCTGTTTTGACGTGTGAGGTGTGTGTCCTGGAGGAGAGAGAGAGAGAGAGAGAGAGAGAGAGGAACATCTTGTTACGACAGACAGTGCAGGTAAGAGTTTATTTATATCCCATATGCTAATATATTATATTTTAACATAACTTTTTTCCCCTGAAGATCCTCCATAAACATCAGTATGTGAATAGTTACATTTATTTTTAATATCTAATAATTAAAATCTAGTTATGTGGTTCTCAACCGGCTTTGTTTCACTAGCTAGATTTTACACTGGCTGTTAAGCGGTGACCTAAAACCTTAAAACCTTTTGTCTTAACACAAAACACACGGGATCAGTTTAAACGGTTTATTCTTGTTTAGCAGGTGAACTTTAAACTTTTTTAACTGTAAAGTTTTCTGGGTTATAATTTATTTTATTTGACATAATGCATGATTTAGGAATGAGGGAATGTCATGTAAACTGTGTATATTGGCACCTGCCTCGTTTTGCTAACCAGTTAACCAGTGATGTATTTGTGCCAAACTACTGTGTAGTTTGATTGGACGGCCTTTGACATCAACAGCAAAATATATTGTAAGCACGTTCTCCTCCCATTAACATTTTTATGAGCATTGCTGGTTTACTATTCTAACTAGGCTCACTATTTACTATAACTAGTCTCAATTATGCAGCTTGTTGAATTTTATTGCATTCTGTTGTGTGAATTTAACTTTGATTTTTCCTGCTGTCCTATCATAATTCTACGGTCATGTGACCTGCTGTTGTGTCGTAACCTCACCAGTAGAGAACTCAAGATCCTGTTGCTCTGATCTACAGTTACTGCTTTATTCTGTGTGTGTGTTTTAAGCTTCAGGGAGACTAAGGCAGGTTTTCACAGTTCACCTACAGGAAGAGTGATGTGTTCTGGTTTGTTCATCTGCAGTTTTCTCCCAGGCTGATTGTTTAGCAGAGATTTGGAGTCTGTCAGCTGAGATATCCACACTAAACGAGTATTCAAAACCAAAAAACAACATTTAAAGTAAAAAAAAACACAGGTTATATTTAACTCGGGTATCTTTGATGAACAGATTTGAACTGCAAGCAATTTCCAAATGTCAAGTGAGCCGAAGTTCTTGACCAAAGTTTTTTTGACTACCAAATGTAGCAGTAAACAGAGGGTCTGAAATAGAACTGGTATTCACCTCCATAAACATTTTTTTCTTTCTGGCAAGAATTCTGCAAAGGTGGAATAGTTTAAAAAGAAACAGGTCATTTAACCTAATAGCCTGACCAGAGCTAAAGGAAACAATGAGCCCTTTAAGACAGGAGAAAATATTACCCATAAGCCTTTGCTTCTTCAGCCTAATGTAATAAAGGCCATCTAAAGGTTCTCCTAAACAAAATGTGTGTGCAACCATTAAAACCTCAAATGTCTGTATATAACATCTGGAATATCCAGTATACAGGAATGTATTGTAATGAGGTGCTGGTGTGCTCAGGCTTGCCCAGCAACGCTAACTAATGTCAGTTTCACAGAGCAAAGACATTGACATATTGTTTACTGCTGATAAACTCTAGGTGCGTCAGTTGTACAACTGGAATGATATAATGGAGATACTGGAATATGTTAACTTGATAATATTTATAATGTTATGTTTTCTGGTGAAATAATTCACCTCACATACATGCTAGCGGTTTTGCTAATGTTTCTACAGGTGTAATAACTTGATGGTCATCACAGCAGTAGGAGCATCAGAGAAGAACAGAGGAGATGGAGTTTAGATTTGGGTTCAGGATCATGCTGTTGCTGACCACACTGTCTCTGACACTGTTTGGAGGAGGTGTTGACGCACAGAGGGCAGGTGAGGTCAACTGAGGTCACATACTAACCTAAATACAACCTCTGTTTCAAAACCTGCAAACATAATAAAAACACACAGTAAATATACATAAATAATGGGTGAAATAGTTTTAAAAGAACTACTTTAGCATTCAATGAAATATAGGCTCTTTTGCGATCAACATTTTTCTCTCCTCATTTGGTTCCTTTGATTTGTTTTTTGACTCGTTGCAATGCATTCTGGGAATGTTTTCTCTGTGTAGGATTTGTGTAATGTTGCCTTAAAATTAAGTCAAAACAAGGTATCTTAAAAGGCAGCATAATTAAAATCCAACCTTTTGGAACGGCATCATGTAAGGGCTCTTTAACAGGCTGCTTCTGTTGGCAGCTTGCTCAGTTTAAGAACAGCAAACCTCTCGTTTCATGATCCCTAACCAAACACTCGGTTTAATTTAAGCTTCAGACGTGAAAATGAATGTTTAAAATTCTGACTTTCAACTTTTCTAATTTTTTGTTGTAATGTTTGTCGACTAAACTTGTGCACATGACAGTCACTCTGAAATCTCTGTGAAAATCAGTTCATGCATTACCAGACTGAATGATGGTTCACTGACCTCATAACCTGTTAATAAACATGGCTGGGTGTCCTGTATACACAGAGTCTGTAACATTTCATGTCTTTTGTATCCAGGGTGCAAGAATGTTCACTATGATCTAGTCTTCATCTTGGATACCTCCTCCAGTGTGGGCAAAGAAAACTTTGAGAAGATCCGTCAGTGGGTGTCAAAACTGCTGGAGTCTTTTGATGTGGGTGTGGATAAGACTCGCGTTGCTGTTGTTTGCTACAGCGACCGGCCTACTGCCGAATTCAACCTGGCCACATACAGAAGCCTGCAGCAGGTCAAACGTGCCGCCGGCAACATCCACTACTTGGGTGGGAACACCAAGACTGGAGATGCCATCAGCTTCACCACCAACAACATCTTCACGGAGAGGGCCGGAGCGCGGCCTGCCGCCCGGGGCTTTCAGAAGGTGGCCATCTTGTTGACGGACGGCAAGAGTCAAGATCATGTTCTGGAGCCGTCTGTAGCAGCCGCAGCTGCTGGAATCCGACTGTTCGCTGTGGGAATCGGAGAAGCTCTGAGAGAGGATCTGGAGGAGATTGCTGCCGAGCCCAAAAACGCTCACGTCTTCCATGTGGCGCACTTTGATGCCATGGACAAGATCAGAGAGAGGCTTAGGGTGAGACTCTGTGAGAGTGAGTAACAAACCTTTACACTATAAACACTTCCTGTAATAATGTTCGGCCCAGTGGTGTGTTGGTTCATCTGTGTTGATGTCAAAACTGAACAGGAAACTGAATTTCAAAACTCATGTGAACTAAGTTTTGTAATAAGTTGATTCTTGAACATTATTCCTATTTATTATGACAGTCATTGCATAGACAGAACACTGTGGTCAGCACAAAACCTTTGGTTTATCTTACATGTTTTTGGTATTTGCTTGACAGCTGTTAGCCAAACATGATCCAAAGCATCAACATTTAATCTGCTTCTGACAGACAGGACAGAAGCAGGCCTCTCTCTGGGCCGAACATTTCTGAGGTTTCTTGCTTTGGTGAGATTCTGAGTGTGTATTCTGAGGTGTAGTAAGTATAAGAGAGTTCTAAACTCAAGATCTGTTCTGCAGTCAAAGAAAAACCTAAAGTGTATGTGGGATAGTGAGAGAAGGCCATGACAAACAACAAGTGTGTATTAAAGTCTATGAATACAGATTCAAAAATACAGGAACCTAAAAACAATGAACTTTGTGGCCTAAATCAGCTGGACAGATGCAAATGATGCTGAGTGCACCAGATGCCCACATTCCTCACTAAAATTAGCAGAGGGCAGATAAAGAACTCCTGATGGTTTACAAAAAAATTGTTGAGGAAAGTTAAACTTTATCATTTCACTGAGATGTGACATATTGCAAAAAAGACATTAACAACATTTAACACATAAACTTTAATAATTGTGACAATTTAAAACCCTTATAGCTAAAAGTGATGAAAAAGCAGCACAAATGAAGTCCACAAACAGCATACTCCTATAATGATAGCTGCAGCATTTATTCATGCTGCAATGCATGCTGGAAAATTATTTGTTCAGACTCTGTTAAACAAGCTGGAATAACATTAGAGGAAAACCTATTGGTCTAACGTGTTTTATGTAAATGTAAAGTATTAACATTACTCAGAATCTGATTTAGAAAGCCTAGTAAACAGGATTAATTTAATTGCTTTTTTAACAGTGTAAAGTGGCAATCTGAGTCCACAGTAATGCCTTCACTACCCAGAAGCCCCTTATAGTCAAAGCAAGATGAATACATGACAGATAAATGACATGTCAGCCTGTGGTTGTAATCGCACTCTTTCATCAGTCATCATCATTTAAAGAGGTTTTACCATCAGCTTTTCTCAAAGCCTAATTTAAGTCTAATGACAGCCGTGTTCAACTCTGAGAGATGAACAGATGAAAGACAGATGCATTGTAAACTTGATTGTGTCCTGTGATCCCCCATCTACTCCTGAGAGTCCCTGACCACACACACACTCACGCTGTAAGAAATATCATCTCAAAGACCTCACAGCCAGCAGTGAATTCAACTCTCCTATCAGAGACTGATCAGAATTCAGAAAGACTGCTGGAGAGAAAGTGCACATCAGGTCCAGTTCTGTGATAAACCAGAACCATCTGGCACCAGTATGGGCGTCTAAGACTACTGTGGCTGTAAAAACAGGGCATCTCCAAGCTGCAGGTTATTTTTGTCCCGAAAATTACAGTCCTAAGCTGATCTGGGCTTCACTGTGCAGTTCTTCACTTTTTAATCTTTGGCTTTCAGTATGTTTTATGATCTGAAGCCAGTCCTTATTAAAACCTGCCATTAGTATTATTCTAATGTGGTTGTAGGGGATGTAGAGCAGTTGTTGGTGTGCTTTTATACATTGTAGTTCTTCTAGCAAATTACATTTATTTTCAGGAAATGGCATTTCTCTGTTATCTATTTCTTTGCCTAATTTAATCGCTGAAATATGTAGTCTCACGAAAACTTGAAATGTCATATTTCACCCTAAAATCAAAACAGAAAGACAAAAACTATTCGTTTAACAGTGACATTTTAAAAATGATTTTACCTCGACCCAAACTGTCATTCTGTACAGTTCTATAGTACAGAAAAAGCAACAGGGCATTTTTAGCTATAGCTTAAATAAATCAAAAACATGAACTGTGTTTAGCCAGGCTGCTTCATCAGTTAGTGTAGCTGCGCTTTGCTTTAGGTTGGTGGTCACCCATTGACCACAGAGCAGCAGATTGTCAGTCTGTGGTGGGACGCTGCTAAACCCAACAGCAGTGGACTATAATAATGCAGTGAATGCTACTTTACTCATGTTTGCTTTAGCAGCTGTTCCCTGTTTCCTAAATCTGCTCCTGATTAACTAAACGGCCATTTTAAGCATGAGAAAACATTTGATTAAGCTGCTTTCCTCTCGTCTCTGTGGACAGCTTATAAATAACCAAAACTCTCCTGAAAACTCTTCTCTTCAGATGTGCTCACCAGCAGGAAGTCTCGGGGATATTTATATCCCAAAGTTTAATTATAAGCAATAGTGATAATAATTACTTGACAAGCACCAATAATATTGACATGCAGCTAAAAATGTTAGGTTAAATTTCCCTGACATTTCCATTAAGTAATTAAAACATGAAAAACTTTATTCTAAAAGTTCTAGGAACATTCAAAACATCCAGTTCTGATGTATTAATGTTACTGTTTGGTTGTAGAATGTTATTTAGACTTTCATTCTGTAATGTTTTCACAGTTTCTACAAGAGTCATTCTCCAGCCCAGAGTGTTATTGTGAATAAGTCTTTATTTTACCTGAAACATCAGCAGCTGCTTCTTAAATCAATTCATGTAAATTAATAATGATGCTTTGAGCCTTCCTAAAGTTCTGCTCATGTTCTTTTATAAATCACTGAATTCAGTGTAAAGTACAACTAATGTATTTGCCTCTGTATTTCATGACTGAGGAAATAAATGCAGCTAAAAGCGATACAGCTCAGTACAAGCAGCATTTTAGTTTCATGGTCAGTCTGTAAATTGCAGCTTTTCTCCCACAGCTGCAGGGAGAGCAGTCAGAAAGCTCTCATGTGTGCCACTATTTCAACAATGACGCACAACAGCTTTCTCATTGCTTTCTCATTTCACCAGTCACAGGAAATAGGTAATACAAGTCCTTATAGACACTGCATTTAATTGGTTACATGTCACTTATGAGTACAGCTGATTATGGGGTCAGTCCCTTTTAAAGGAAACCATGGGGATAGTGTCTAGTTTAAGAGTAGAATGGTCAGAGGTGATGTCATCTCCTCAGGACGGAACCCTTTCATGTCACCAAGACCCATTTAACAACCTCAACTGAAGCAAAACTAAAGCTTGTGAATGAACCACGACTCCGCTTCTGTCATCCCTAAAATCTGATGTCAGTGGTCTTTCTTAAAGGGATAGTTCACCCCAAAATGATTTTTTTCTATCATTTACTCACTGTTATGTCATTCCACACCTGAATGACTTTGTTTGCTTCTGAGGAACACAAAATAATATATTTTGAAGAATGCTGGTAACCAAACAACAGTGGCACGCATTGACTTTCATTGCATGGACCCAGAACCACTGAGACATTCCTCAAAATATCTTACCACTTGTCCTTTGACATGTTGTTTCTTGAGTGTGTAATTCCAGGGACATGTTCAATGTGTGTAAGTCATGTGAAGGAGAATTCTACAACGAAACCACCAATATCCTGTTAGCATAGCTAACCGTTCTAGCAAGGTGAAAAACAACATTGCCAAGCATAGTTTGAGGAGGACTACAGTTGTTTTTGGAAACTGTACAGTTGTACCTAAATATACAATGTGAACAGAGGGCCAGGTGCTCCTTTCTCCACCTCTCTTTCTCCACCTCTCTTTCTCCACCTCTCTTTCTCCTCTGGTGGGTGGTTTGGTGGTCATGAGGGCTGGTGTTTGGGGCAGGGCAGGGGTGTGGGTTCGAGTACTGTAAAGACACTGTATCAAACAGAGATGTTATTGTGTCAAGTGACCCAGCCTCTGTAAAGTGGAACTGCATGAGACTCAGGCCACTTAAATGCTACTGAGAGCTTTATATAGGAGCCATTACAGAAAATTACAGGGTCTGATCATACATGATTGTCAGGGACACGATCAGCCGCTGTGGTCGGGGCGTCTGTCTGCTTCATGCCAAGAGTGTGTGTGTGTGTGTATGTGTGTGTGTGTGTGTGAGAGAGAGAGATTGTAATCAATTATATATTTATTCAATATTGTTCAATTTGTTTCTATGAAGGTGTTTGACCAAAACTGCTGAATGAGAGACAGAATTACTAAGACGTTTTCCTCAGATTAACTCCCCTCACACATCATTTCATTCTGAAGCTTCCAGAATATTCAGATACAGTTACTCATCTGAGAGCAGTCGCCACTCACTGCACCTCTATAACAACCCTCTATAACCCTCTATAACCCCTCTATAACCCTCTATAAACAAGACTCATGTATGTGTAAGAGTAAAGGAAACGCTGGAGTGAGAGAAGTCTGCTGGTGTTGACCATCACTGTTTTTCACCAGCTATGAGTCATCATCTGAAATCTGCTGTTTGTTCATCTTAAACGATCACCACTAACTACACCATCTCTGTGTTCCATCATCCTGATTGTCTTCTCTGCTGGAGATACAGCACCTCCTCCAACAGTCTGTCTGATTGTGTTGCAGTGACAGTATCTCACAGCTGCTTCTTCACAATATGAATTAATGATGGAGTGCAAGAAAATCAGTTGTTCACACAAATCAGTCACTGTCAGGAAACTGTGTACAGTTAATAAAGCAGATTAAAATACTGCTGAATGAATGAAAGTTACCTGAACCACCTGTAGTCTATAAATATGACCTTTCTAAGCTCAGAAATCAACAGCTCTGTATAATCCAAACAGTGTGGAAAACTGTCATTAAAACCAGGTTCTGCAGCCCTAAAATATATTCACTCATAATGCTGTTTTCCTCTGCAGATGTCCTGTGTCCCAGCATGAAGGTCCAGTCTGGTCGCTTCAGGCCGAACAGCAGCAGTGCTGGACTGACGGAGGTTCCAGGTAATGTCTCCTTTCACCTGATCTTCTCATGATGCTGATCTCAATACATTATCTGTAATCTGCTAATGAAAAATAAATAATCAGTTAGATCAAAGTTTATTTTAGTGCGTTACACAATATAAACATTCTGACATGTGGTCCCTCAATCTAACACCTTAGTTTTTATTAGATATAAATATTATATTAATACTACAAACTCACAAACTACAAGTGTTCTGGATCAAAAATAAAGCTTTCTTCTCCTAAAAGATTGTGTTTAACAGTATGAGATTTTACAGTGAGACATTTTGAAGTCTAAAAAAGAGGTTCCACAGATTTGGAGGATGTTGTGTTTGGGTCATCAGGGGTTCCGAGTTTCTCTGTGGAACTCCTACTCAATACAGACCTACAGACAGAGAGACATAGTCAGTCTTACCTGTGCAAGGAAGTGAATATACAGCCTGAGTGTTTCAGGTCTGTTGTATAGGTCTGATACACTTATGCTGCTACTACAGAGAAAGAAAATAGCCAAGAGAACTTTTCATCATCATAAATCTGAAATTACCCTCCAGAGATGTTAAAACTCTGGATAAAGGGAATTGTTGAATGCATACCTTCAGTTATAAGCAAAATCTGAGCAAACGTCTTGTTTTGCTCTCAGTCTGAATGTGTATTGAAGATACAAATGAGATGTTAAAGAGATAATAGCTGTGATTTGAGATCATGTGATTTGTCTTTTCCATGTGCTTTCAAGATGTATTGATTAAAAGTTAAAAGTAACATTTTTAACATGACAGTCTTGATGTTACATATGTGAGCAGTGGTCACATGACGAGACATGATGCGGTCGCCAAAGACAAGCACAAAGACCAATATATATTAATACACTGCTTTAGTGCTTAGCACTAACTTTAGGCTCTCAGTTAAACCAGCTGAATGCTAGTGTGTCCAGACTGGAAGACCAGCTGAAACCAGCAGAGGTTTCAGGATCATGCGTCTCACCTGGAGATCTGACTGACACGCTGACACACTGTGACAGTGTTAAAATGCTGTTTTAGTGTTTCACACAGTGACCTTGTTTATTGTTAGAGGGCTGTTGTCCAGACAACACATGTGTTGTGGGAGAAAGCTTCCATGTGTGTGGATGAAACACTCTCATGTGTGCTGGACCGCAGAACCGGCCCGGCCTTCCCCTCTCCCTCACTGTTTAAAATAAGACTCGGGCGTGATTATACGCTTTCACTCGCCAGCACTAAATTACAGATTCCACTGTTCAAGCGAGGTTCCTCAAGACTTCCAAACGCTGCTGGAGAAAGTTGTGCTTCACGCATGGAGACACACACACAAATAACATGACGGAGATGAGCTGCTGAAACTGCTGGAATGAGAGATGAAGAAGGTGTGAAATCAAATGAATGAATCAATTCAAGAACTCAAATGAAGACTTTGAAGACATCTTTTGTTGTGTTCCTCAGAAGAACATTGTAGTGACATAGTATTTGCTTTCTATGTTCCTAGCCACCTGTTACCAGACTATTTCCATAATCACACACACACACACACAGTGCTGCCTGATCAGGAACGCCTCACACACAGAAGATCTCACATAAGCATTAAATTAAACAGCCTATAATAATAATAATAATCATTCTGTCTAGACTGTTTATAGAAATCTCTGTTGGGTGACATGAACACACGGGCCTGATGTAAACAACACGCTTACCAGTGCTCATCATGTGGATGTGATCTCTCTAAGTGACCCTTACAATCATCATATACAACCCAGACCTTAAAAATCAACATTACATATTAAACTGACATGTCACATGACACTGCTTTTAAAAGTTCAACTTAACCAGCATTAGCGTGTCACCACATCAACCAACCCTTTAATTCCCTCACCAGGCAACGCCCTGGGCCCTGCTGGCATTGCCATGGCAACACATTATATATTGGTTATTGGTATGCTTTGGCCACTCTGATTGGGTATCTTAGTTTATGCAGTGCACACACACACACACACACACACTAGAGATTTAGTAACGGTAACATACTGTAATTTGTGCAGTTGAAAGGCCGTCGGCTGCAGATCTGAAGCATTAATTAGTGGAGCTCATATCCACACGCAGCACAACTTTCCACTATTTAAAACAATGATGTCATTGTGGGGTGCTACTTTGTAGTGGAGTTGCCTTAGTGAAATCAGAGTAAACATACACTACAGGTTAAACACTGAAAAGACAAGCAACTTATTAAACTTACTGTGGTGCAACTAACACATAAATCATAAACATAAACAGATAATGATGAATAATCACACATTTTCTGTTCAGCGTTTATTATCGGACAGAAATATTTTGTAACTGTTGGTGTTTTTATCCTCACTGGAACAAAAAACACAAGCAGAAAGCAGAAATCACCGCGTCAATCCCACAATCCACCGCGAGGACGCGACGCGACGCGCAGCTTCAGTAGAAATGAATGGGAAACGCGCGCTCGCCTCCACTCGGAGCGCGTCAGTGGAAGCGTGCGCGTGTGGCGGAGCTACAAACTCCTCGTATAAATGAACCTGCGGGCGGAGAATCGCGCTGTAAAGAGAAGATGTGTGTTTATCTCTGTGAAATGTGTTCCTCGTGTAAGTCGTGTGAACGTGTTTTTACAGCGACTGTGTGAATTAAAACGACTTCATCTGCCAGTTCTTAAGAAAGTCACGGGTTCTTACTTTATATTCTTAGACAACAGACTGATTTAATGAACACAAACCCATATATCTCATAATCCATATATCTCATATTTCTCTCCCCAAATCCTAATCGCACTCATCTAATCTCTGTTAGAAACTGTCTGTATTATGACACAGCATGGCATTGTCTTCCATTTTGATCACGTACTTTATTTCGCATTACTTTATTATTTATAAAGTTTATAGTTCGGGAAAAACGGTAAGTTTCTGTTTGATAATGTGTCCAGCGGAGGGTTTGATGCGGTTTTCTTTCTCATTGAACGCCATCTAGCGGTCACAGTTGAGAATACACCGTCTGTTTTTGGCCTGAATAGCTGTTTATTTAATTGACCATGAATAGTGACGCTTTGTGTCTCTCTCTGTTAGGTTTTGATTTGATGGAGTACTTCAATGTGAGAGATCTTCTGGGGGAAAAGCTTGAGTCCGGTCAGACCCCTTATGTCAAGCTTGGTACCGTGTCCATTGTGCAAAAAACAGAGTAGGTCACATCCTATCCGGTCTTTAAAAGGAAAGAGTTTACCCAGAATGACGCGACTGTAATTACATAATTTAATCACTTACAATTCTTATTTGTGCAAAATTTAAACTTTTGAATTTATTTCCAACTTGTCTGTTTTACATTTGTTATAAAAGCTCTCTCTCTCTCGCTCTCTCTCTCCTGCTGTGTTTCAGGAATGTGTTACCTCAAGGTCTTCCTGATGTATATGCATTTGTGACTACGTTTAAGTTCAGGAAAACGTCTCGTAAAGAAGACTGGTACCTGTGGCAGGTCCATGATAAATATGGCATCCCACAGGTGTGTGCTACTGAGGGCACCTGTGTAGGGAGGAAACACACATTCGCAGGACAAATGAGATGTTTTCTCATAGTTACACTGATGGAACGATCAGGTCATATCAGGATAGAAACAGGGTGGCTGGGTTAGCAATGTCTCAAGCAGATTAACCAAGTAGCAGTTCTAACCAGGTTGACATTGACTAGTAATGCAGTTGATCAACCACTGCCTTGGAGCAGCTAATGACTGCACTGTACTGCTGTTTTTGTGTTTTTCCCAGCAGGGATCTATGAATGTACCTCAAATAAAATGACCATTTGAAATATCACAGTTTGTAGTGATGCAGCTCAGCCTGTGGTCCTGATGTTTCTCAGGTCTCCATCCGTCTGGATGGTGAGAACAGAGCAGTGGAGTACAGCGCAGTGGGACTGATGAAGGACACGGTCCGAGCCGTCTTTAAGAACCCGGAGGTGCACAACCTGTTTGACCGTAACTGGCATAAGATGGGGATGAGGGTGAACTCCAGATCTGTGTCACTCTTCCTGGACTGCAAACACATTGAGACGCTGCCCATAGAGGACAGAGAAGACATTGATATCCAGGGAAAAACCGTCATCGGGAAGAGACTGTACGACAGCATTCCGATAGATGTAAGTGTGTTATGAAAATGAAATAATAATAAGCAGACAAAACTGTCTGAGAGGCCCGACATCATTTTTGTTTTAAGTCGATTAAAATCTGTGTTAACTGTTAATCTTCCTGTCTCTCTGACTGAGTGTGTCCTCTGCAGTTTGACCTCCAGAGGATGGTGATCTACTGTGATGGCAAACAGGCTGAACAGGAGACATGTTGGGATATACCTGCTGGTCTTGTAAGTTCTTCTGTCTCACACACATACACACACACACACACACACACATCCAGTCCTGTTCTCACCTCAGTATGTTCAACAGAAGAACATGTAGATGCATTCTGTTCATCTTAAAGCAGAAGTATCTGTTTTCAAACTGTGTGAGCACTCTGCTAAGAATCTGTGGTGATTCTGTCAGAAGCTTCCTGTCTTTAGCCCTGTATTTCCTGGGTTTTCTGTTGTCTGAGTATTTGTGTATGTTTGAGCTATTGTAGAGCAGAATCTGTTTCTCATAATGTGATTGTGTCGAACAGCAGTCCTTTATTTCCCTCTCTCTCTCTCTCTCTCTCTCTCTCTCTTTCGTTAAGTTTCTTTTCTTTCACTCGTTCATTTGTTCTTCTCATCACTACTCACCCCAAAACCAACCAGTGCTGAAGAGTAGAAACCAGCCACTCTCCACTGCTGCTGTCTCACAGGGGAAGACGTGCAGGGTCAGAGGTCACGTCAGTGTAAAAGAGGACTGGTTTACCACCACCAGACCTTCTTAACTGTGTATCAGCCCTGTATTAATGTACAGTCACCAGAGTTACGTCAGAAACATCAGATGCGATGAGGCTTGAAGTATAATATGAGATTTGAATGTAGAAAGATTAAACACTGACATACTCGAAAGATCTTTTTTGCATTTAGTTTTTATTTAAATAAGTACTGACACATTTTTAATATTATTATCCGAAAATCATTTGTCCATCAAATGTTCCTTTGATTTTGCCACATGCTTTTAAACTAGATTTTTAAACCATTGTTTGTCATCTTATTTATTGGCCCTAAAAGAGACTTTGGTCACATGATCATTAAAGATAAGGCTGGATATTCATTTTCTTAACTCAAGCTTTCTTTTGTAATGCATTCATACTTATTTTGCAATCCTTTATACTCTTTCTGACCCCATTTTTCCAAATGTATTCTCTCATGTCACTCTTTCGCCATCTGTCTTCATCTTTTAATCCTACAGGGGTGAGACAGGGGTGAGACAGGTCTCCAGGTTCATGGGGCTCAAGGGTGAAAAGGTTACATCATGTTCCGATATTAAAATGAATCTGGTGGTCTTTGGAATGTCATTGGTTTGTCACTGGACTGAATTGGTGCTTCATGAGTTGCGATCTGATTGGTTCTTTGTGTAAACCGCATCTACAGGGTGCTCCTGGTCTTCTGTAAGGAGACAACACTACAACACTTTCTTTATCAGTTCTAATGCTTTCGTAGTTACACACACGTTATGTTACTGATCTTACTTATGAAGGGTGTATAAAAGAATTAAATGAGGTTTATTGCAGTTTGCATTAGGAACAGTTAGCTGTTACTGGTAGATTTTTATAGATTATTTTATTCGTTTGATTTTATTTCTGTCTGTGCCTGGACAATAATTAATCAATGTTGATTGATTATTTGCAGGGTCAGACTGTCTCTATCAAAGGTGATAGAGGGGAAAAGGTAAGATCATGATTTTAACAGCCAAACTCCTCAAGCTAGACCGAACACAATGAATGTTCAAGTGTGTGTTTCTGTGTCATTTTGTGTGATGCCTTTGCATGTTTTATAGTCACCAATAAAACGCATCTAGGATCTTATTTTTCCTCTGAATGCCATTCTAAGATGATAAAATAACACAGCAGAGACGAGAAGTTGAAGAAATTGCTACTCTTTTGAAGATAAAAAATAAAATTGCCTGTTTTTGAACAGTAGAATTATGAGTCCCTCAAACCTCAGACAGTATGCGTGTATAACTTCAAACCCATGACAGAAATACAGACTGCAGGTCATAATTACCTCGATCAGTCACTGATGATTATGGGAGTATTAGTTTACTGTGCTGCTGGCAACTAAACAGTTATTTACGTTATTTAAACGTTTAAATAGCAGTTGTAAATGTTGTCTGTCATATCTGATGTGCTTTACGATATTCATAAATGTTTTGATGCCATAGTCATGTGAAAAAAAAGGACATTATTTTAAGATTTGCACTGGACTTGCGCTCTCATCAGCCAAATTTAGATGCCAGTTGACACCCACAGCTAGGAAAATGTCTGCATGCAGTACGCCTCAGTGGAAATTCCTGCAAGCAAAATATGATGGTTTTTTTTCTTTCCATAGTAATCAGACAGACTATTTTTGCCTGGCAGGAAAAATAACAAAATTACAGACGTGTTGAGATGGGGGGATTGACCCATATCATCAAAAACACTCAAAAACCCTTAACATGGTGGATCTCAACCTTTGAGTAACCTTTGCGTGTATGTGTGTGTATGACAGTTGTGTAAGGTCATGTGTCAGTGATTTGCATGTATTTACATTGTGTTGTTATGTATTTCTTTACACTAGGTACTCGCACATCTCTCAGTGTTAATAGGTTAGTTAGTTAGTTAGTTAGTTAGTTAGTAACACAACGAGGAGTTGGCTGGTTAAACCGCATGATGCCGCAAACGCATGTGAGTGTTTGGGGTGTTTTTCTGTCTGTCTCTCTTCTCTCACACACACAGTTTAACTCA
The DNA here is from genome assembly GCA_036877585.1 of Botia kubotai. Lineage (NCBI taxonomy): Eukaryota > Metazoa > Chordata > Actinopteri > Cypriniformes > Botiidae > Botia > Botia kubotai. The sequence goes on along the minus strand of JAZGTI010000173.1, from coordinate 41,046 downwards.
TTCATACTGAAACGTCACAGCTGTGGTGCAGTGATATGTCAATGTGCTCTGAACATAGAGCTTTGGTGCTCATGTGGATTTACAAGTTCGATTTCTGATCTGTTATTGCCACAATGTCTTGTCCTCTGTGGTTTTGAATCATCTTCCCTCGTTTTGTAAAATTATGCTGCATTGTAAGATACTTGACCCTACAGCAGCATTGCCTGTATCCCTTACAGATAATACAATCCCACAATGCACTGCAAAAGCTCAGCAGAAAACATCGCCAATATAGCAGAAAGTCGAGAGAAATATTGATTACCATCCTTGATGCAATACTGTATTAAACAAACATAGATCCATCTCCTAAAAATCACAATTACATATACAGCAGCAGAAAGTGGAGCTTATATGAGCAACTTATTATTACTAGACTGTTCACAAGGACATTATTAAAGAGCATGGGTGTGATTCTGTTTACTGTCATTTGTTTGGTTGTTGGTTTAATTGTTGGTTAATAAAGCTCCTGATAAAGTGTTTTTCATTATTTCACTCTCTTTTGATGACTTTTGTGGGTTATTGGTTGGTTTCATCAAAGTGAACAGAAGTTGAAGAGTAATTACAGCTCAGCTGGCAGTCAGCTAGTGTGTGAGGTCTTTACTGTAGAATCAGATCATAACACACAATTCCTGGAGCGTGAGGAGACGAGAGAGAAAGACAGCATCAGCATTCACAACACGTGCTGTATTTCTGAGTGAAGCAGAATATTCAGTATGAAAATAATGAAGCGTGGGGCTTGATTTTCTACATTGTATTTTTATTGGCTTGGATTAGTGTATTGGTTATTAATATGACCTCATGCATGTGGCATCAGCAGGAATGAAACATCGTTTCAGAGGCAGAGAGACTGACGTCCCTCATCTCACTGTTGTGTGTTTTTAGGGTTTAGATGGTTTACCAGGTCTGGCTGGAAAACACAGTGATAAAGGGGAAAGGGTGAGTGACTCTGATTGTGTTTAAATGTAGTTTCAGTATTTAATAGCAGTTAAACTGATCCAGCATGTCATGTTGATGATGAACAGGCTGAGCGAGGACTCACAGGTGAAGCTGGGCTGCCTGGGCCTCTCAGACTGAAGGTAATCTAACCTAACCTAATAGAGAGAGACATCAACCCACTGCTAACTAGACTGACCTAGAGTAAAATATGATTTATTGTACATTAGCAGAATGCCTGGGTTGCATAGTGTGTTCATTATTTTGAGGGTGGGGCAATGAAGGGGGGGTATGGGAGGGGTTATTCTCAGATATCTGAACCTGTACTACTAGATGTTCTTGTGATTGGTTTTAATGTGCTATCATTCAGGGTATCCAGGGTGATGCTGGTCCACCAGGTCCTCAGAGGGTGTCAGTAAGTGTGGCATAATACTGATAGTCACGTACTGTCATTAAAACAGATCTTTGAAGAGTGTTCCTTTATTTGTCAGGGTGTCGCAGGTGTAAAAGGAGTGAAAAGATTGCTTGGTGATAGGGTAAGAGATGATTGACACCTGTCAATCAAACAAGTATAATAACTTTTACATCATTTCTTTACAATTGTTTAATTATACAATTGTTAACACACACACAATTATTTATAAATAAAAGCATTCAGGAATTTGCCTCTGGATGATTCTGTATGTAAGTTATTGCAATGCAACAAAACAGTATTAACATCCATTACAGATAAACAGATAACCGTATGTAATCAAAAAGTGCAGTATATATTGTATAATATATATATATATATATATATATATATATATGCAGTATATATATATATATATATTATAATTATCTGTCTCCCTTTTAATTGTTTAGGGTGAACCAGGTCTGCACGGGTTTCCAGGGAAACCCGGAGTTTCAGGAAACAATGTGAGTATTCACAGACTTCTGTAATTTAATTTATAATCCTGCGCTGTTTGTGCGCCGCATGTTGAATCTGAGCATCTGTCAGCACATCAAGCAGTGCTGAGTGAGTCAGATGATTTTACATGAAGTTTTTCTCTTTGAAAACAGAGTCTCAGGGGCCTGATCGGGGCTCCTGGTCCAAGTGGAGTCAGAGGAGAACAGGTATGAAGATGCTGTCTGAGGGTTAGTGATTTAGTGGGTTAGTGCTTAAATTCTAGGCAAGAAAAGGGTGCAGATTAAAAAGAGGGGCTTGTTCAGAAACAAGCATGTCAACACACATTCTTCCAGGAAAATGTCTGTTTCATGTCTAGATATAATTGTTGAATTTGTCTCACACGTATCCACAGACATATAATTGCTGTCTTCTTAAAAATGAAAACAAGCTTATTGTTTGGTTTCTTTCTCAAATGGCCGCACTTCCAGAAATATTTCCCCAAAGGTTTTGAGAAATATCATTGTACCGGATGTGGTCTAGATGATTCGAGGCGCTCCAGTAAAGCACTGTTTGTTTTATTTGACAGGGTGAAAGAGGTCCTGCTGGGTTAGCTGGAGATGCTGTAAGACCTTTGATTAGTTAACTGTATAATAGCTGAATGAAACTGTTGCTCATGGTTTGTTTTCTTCACAGGTTCAGCTGGACGGCTTCAAGGGTGAAACTGTATGTCTACAGTCTGTATAGATGTTTGTGACACATTATCTATACTCTGTCTATACATGAATGTCTAACATTATCTCTAAATTGTGTGTGTGTTTTCAGGGCACTCCTGGTCCACAGGGACCTCCAGGACCAGAGGGCCCACCTGGACCTCCTGTAAGAAACAGTACAGAGCTTCTGAGAACTTCACTGCATTTGACCTGTTTATTAAAATAAGAGTTATTTTATCTTGTCATTATTTAAACTCCCAGTTCTATTGGTACTTAATGTTTTGCTTGTTGTTGATGATTGTTGTTTCTGTCAGGGCTCACCTGGACCGCAAGGTTTTCCTGGGCAGCCCGGAGAGAATGGACAAAGGGTGAAACTTAATTATTGTAAAACTTTTTCTTCAGTAGAGCTGCAGGACGTTCTATTAGTTTACCAAAAAAAACTGTAACCTACGATGCAACAGAGCTAACAGACTGTTTGTGTTTGTTTTTGACTCTTTCACTGTGCTGTCAAGATGATCATATGTCATTTACACACCACACAAGATTGTTTCACAAAATTAAGCATGTTCAGTGAATTGATTTATAAATGCTGTAAAAATCACCACAGTTGACATGAATCATGTTTCCACTCATGTCCATATGAGGGCAGCATAATCATTGTTCTCCATATCTAAAGCTACTGAAAGCTTAAGTCAACTTCTTCTTATGAAAGATGACTTGTGATTTTTACTAATGATAAGAAATAATGACAGAGATGTGATTCCCTCCACCTTCTTTGTTTACAGGGTAAAAAAGGAGAGGCTGGATTACCTGGAGTTGATGGTATTCCTGGAGCACCTGTAAGAACCACACAACACAACAGAGCACAACACAACACAACAGAGCACAACACAACACACAACACAACAGAGCACAACACAACACAACAGAGCACAACACAACACAACACAACAGAGCACAACACAACACACAACACAACAGAGCACAACACAACACAACACAACACAACAGAGCACAACACAACACAACACAACAGAGCACAACACAACACACAACACAACAGAGCACAACACAACACAACAGAGCACAACACAACACAACAGAGCACAACACACAACACAACAGAGCACAACACAACACAACAGAGCACAACACAACACAACAGAGCACAACAGAGCACAACACAACACAACACAACAGAGCACAACACAACACAACAGAGCACAACAGAGCACAACACAACACAACAGAGCACAACACAACAGAGCACAACACAACACAACACAACACAACAGAGCACACAAACACTCATGTTACCCCATCAAACTCAGCAGAAGGAGCTGCTCTTTTTTTCTGCTGGAAAACATGCCCTGGCTACAGGGTTTACTTCCTGTAATGACCTCTAGTGGTGCATAGAGGAACCTCAGGAATGCTTGATTCTACTAGCCACAGTATAACAATATATGTTAGAAAAAACATTATAACATTTAAAATAGCTTGAATTTGTATCAATTATATAATATATATATATTAGTTAACGTTACATTTTAACGTTTCCCAATGTTTTGTTTTTTGTTTTTTAGGGCTCTGAGGGATCTCCTGGGCCTCCTGGCAGCCCCGGACAGACAGGACCTCCTGTGAGTTTACAGACTCACTCAATATTTGATAAATACTCATGTCTGAAGCATTCTCAAGTATCAGATGAGATGAAGGTTGTTGTTTTAACAGGGGTTACCTGGTGAAATCGGCTTCTCAGGAAAACCAGGAGAACCAGGAAAACCAGTAAGTCACTGTGATTTTACTGTACACATACCTCTGCATACATCTGGTGCCCAATTAGTAAAGCACAGATTTTTAAATAATGATTTTAACTGTTCATTATTTTTTCAGGGCCTGCCAGGAAAGAATGGATTAGATGGTTCGCCTGGAAACGATGGCGAGAAGGTGAGATGTGTTTTAATGAAGGAAGCTGTGATGTTTGTTATCTGGAGACAGAACTTCATCATTCATACATCAGTCTAAAGATCAGAGCTGATTTTCATCTTTTCCTCTTTTTGTTTGTTGTTGTATTTGTTTTGAATCATTTATTTTTTTCTGTTTAGGGACAAAGAGGAGAACCTGGACAGGACGGTTTTCCTGGCAAACCAGGACCAAAGGTAATGTGTGATGTAGATTCGGCCAGAAATATAACCGGCAAGATACAGCCACATGTTCTTCTTAATTCTGTAACGTTTCTTTAACGTTCCACTAACAGTTTAAGAATAAAGTTTAATGCTAACGTTTTTAGAATGCCTGTCAATAACACAAAAAGTTTTACTAATGTTACTGCAAGAATGTTTTTTAAACTCTGAAATATTAGAGAAAGTTCGGAGCAACATTCTGAGAACATTCCCTGTTAGCTGATAACAACATTAAAATATAGTTGTCTCTGAAACGCATTTGTTAAAGTGTTCTTGACTGATTCCAAAACTGAAAACATTTTTGACCATCAAGTTTGGGTCGATGATACTGATTCTGATACTGCTCTCTGACTGACTCAGGGAGATGAAGGCCCTCCTGGCCCACGAGGACCTGCTGGTGAGCGGGTGAGAAAAGTTACACCTAAAGCAATCTTGATCGAGTCTTCACCAAAAGGCAAACAAAACTACAATGTATATTTCTCTTGTTCTGTCCCAGGGAGAGACTGGTTCATCTGGCCAAGCAGGTCAAATGGGACCCAAAGGAGAGAGAGGAGATCAGGTAAGAGTCTTATTGAGTGCAGTACACGAGTCAGAGATGAGTCTGATTCACACACATTCATCTGTTGTAGGGAGAAAGAGGAAGAGATGGACCAGCTGGACCACAAGGCGAGAGAGGAGACAGGGTGAGAGAAACATTCTTTTACATTTTGACCATGTGTCAGTGCAGGTTTTGGTCACTGAAGATGAACCTCATGGGATGAGGTCATGGGCTCTTTAACAAAATTTTTCCCATGACAAAACATGATGAAGTGACTCTTCACTGTCTGTCATTCAAACAGGGTGAGATGGGCCCCATGGGACCAGCAGGAGCCCCAGGAAACGTGAGTACAGATGATAACTGATGTTTTTCATACACTATTGACAGATTGATATACAGTAAGTTACTGTATCTGTGATGTGTGTTCTCTCTAGGTGGCCAATGTGATTCCTGAACCCGGTGAACCGGTGAGTCGTGAGTCTCACATCACATCTATAATGAACGAAACACAAAATAATTCTGTCATGTGACATGTGACTGGTAAAAAACAGTAACACCCAAATGCGGTTTTGTTGTAGATTTGAGTACATATAACAATATGACTTATAACAATATAACATATGACTACAATAACAAAACCTTTAATCACTTCATGTCTCTCAAGGGTAAACCTGGAGAAAAGGGAGAGAAAGGAGAGCAAGGAAAACCAGGCGAGATGGTGAGACCCAGTCCTCCAGCACTGACTGTTTGTTGTGACGTCATGACGCACTGCTGCAGCTGACATCACACAACACAAGGGGGCAGTAGAGGGTCAGAACTGCTGGTGTGATGCATCATGTACACACACAAGTTTATTATGATGATGTATGTGAGTTACTCACTGGTGCTGCCAGATACAGTCACTTCAGCTGATCACATTATTAAGAGCTTAATAACAACAGAGATGCAGAGGTGTATACTGTTCATTCTGAGGTGGGAGTAAATGTTGTGTGTGCAGTGTTACACGCACGTTATTCAAGTGTTACTGAAGTGTTACCATGTAACATTAATGAGATAAAGATACATATAGTATATAGTACATAAATACAGATGTGATAACAGACTTTTCATCTGTGATGTCTTCAGGGTCAGAGAGGACTTCCTGGAGAGCAGGGCTTCAGAGGACTACCAGGACCTCTGGTAAACCAGACTACCTTCTCATAACCATAACCATAACTTAATTAACTGACAATACCATCAGTGCTGCTTACAATATGCCAAACGTTTATTCTCAGCCAATTCAACAGCCACAAATGATTAAAATAGTTCTTGATCTATTTGTAGATAGATCTTTTAATATCATTTGTTTGAACATTCGGATTGTTTTGTAGATGTGTTTCTGTATCTGTTGAGATCTGTTGTCTCTTGTTCATCTGGACAGGGGCCTAAAGGTGAGGCTGGTGATAAAGGAGAAGCAGGGAGAAATGGAGATCCAGTGAGTGTCTCCTCTACACATACAGTACATGATGTTTTTACTGCTTCTCAAAAGTTCTCATGGTCACTTCTCTTGATTCTTTGTAGGGGCCAGCAGGACTGACGGGCCCTCAGGGGCCCCAAGGGCTGCCAGGCAATGCGGTACATCCTCAAATAATTTCATCCTTCTGTTTGCTTAGTTTCTTTTTTGACATACGTAATTAGAATTTCAGATAAAATCATTTTATTATGTACAGTGTGTCTTATAATGCGTTTCATTCTATTGACATAACAAAATCATTATTTAGTGCGGTTTTACCTGCCTGTCTGGATTCTACCCTTCTCATTTCTGACTGGATGTTTAGATAGTTGTAAAGTGGTTTGACAGGTTCATCAAGAACTGTACAGTACTGTACAGTAGTGGTGTTAGTAAACTGTGTGTGTGTTTCCAGGGTAATCCAGGCAGTGTTGGTCCAGCTGGTACTGCTGGTCAGAAAGGGGAGAAGGTAACAGAATCAGCACAAACAGCTCACTCTTGAGAAAGAGACTGAAACTGGCTTTAAAATAAGGCAAAACTATGCTCTGCTCTGCTTTGCTCTTTTGGAAACCACTAAGGCTTATACTCATTAAAATATTATGCAACCTAATATCTTTGTCCCACAGGGAGATGCAGGTAAAGATGGTTTACCCGGACCCTCAGGTACACCCGGTGAGCCAGGTCTAAGAGGAGAAATCGGTTTACCAGGAAAAGGGAAGGAAGGGCCAAAGGTAATACACTTCATTCATCAGTCTGATCAAATACATGTTTTATTTATTTATAAGTTTAATAGTGTTATTTAATAGGCACACATGCAACGTGATTTTTCTGTCTAAAAGAATCACAATCACTGCTACAACGTTGTGAGTTTCTCTTACAGTGTAGATTGTGTGTTTAGTGAACAGTTGCTGCAGCTAATCCTGCTAATTGAACAGCTGCATCTTTAAAATATGAAGATTTAGTTTCATGCCTTGTTTGACAGTTTCCCACATCTACGTGTAGAAATGATATTTATTAACCATCACACAGTGTGAACATATTGTTCTCTGGAGTGTCACACAGTGTGTACATATTGTTCTCTGGAGTGTCACACAGTGTGTACATATAGTTCTCTGGAGTGTCACACAGTGTGTACATATAGTTCTCTGGAGTGTCACACAGTGTGTACATATGTTCTCTGGAGAACTGCTAATGTTGTTTTCGCTAGATTTCCATGTAATTGTGCTGATTGTGGTTAAAAGCTTTGAGACAGCACACACATTAACATCAGTGAGTCAGTGAGACACAGCTGCACTTGTTTTCCAGCCACACGCATGTCTGCTGTTTCTCCAACAGAAACATACATGCCACAGTTCCTCATGAAGATGACCTGATGAGTCTCAATCATGTGAACAATATTATACCAAAAATTCAACAATTAACTGTCACAGAGGTGATCAAACAAACTGATGTTTGATGTAAAAACGTTTCTTAAAATAAAAGTGTATCATATAAGTGAAAGTACAAAAGCAGAAGAACAGGTGCAAATGGGATGTCTGAGTGTGAGAGAGATGAAAAATGACAGAATGATCAAATGAAGGAGAGAACTAGAGAAAGCAGTAATTCATGTGTTTTCCTCACAGGGTGACACAGGACCTCCAGGTCCAGCTGGACCTCCAGGACTGAAAGTATGAAAGATCTTTTCTCTTTTATTCTCTTGTAAAGAAGATTATTAAGTGTCTTTGGGCCACTCTGTGTTAGGAGCAGGTGTGTGTTTCCCCGGGCAGAACGCTAAACAGCTGCTTTTCATTTATGTTGTGTTTAACTGAAATTTCAGACCACCATAAGAGTTGTTTTCAGGGAAGAAGGTGCCAGATGTGTGTTTTTCTGCCACTGTTTTTAAACCAGTGCTGTCCCAGCCAGTCAGCATGTACACACACTGTTTTCACTAGCTGTACAGCAGTGATGTTAGTACTGTGTAGTCTGTGTGTGTTTTCCAGGGTCTGTCTTCTGCCTTCTTCAGTGGTTTTATTTTGTGTTTTAGGGTTTGCCCGGTCAGCAGGGAATGCAGGGAATGCCCGGAGCCCGAGGGCCCCCTGGAGAGGGCACCACTGGACCCCCAGTACGGCGATATACATGCAAACACACCTTTTATTTATTATCAATTATAATCACATTTATTAATTTGTTATGTCAAATGTGATGTTTTCCATAATGATACAGATTAGCATATGATTTTACTAACCCAACCCAATTCCTCACAGAAATCTGACATTACAGTAGTAGATTTAAAACGAAACATAAATTGGCTGATTTATGAGCCTTTGAAAATACTGGAGAAAACTAAAGTCTGTGTATTACAGTATTCACTATATACTGTAAATAAGGACATTTTTGACATTGTCAGCCTCCCATAGCAACACAAGCGCACAGAAATACACACACACATTTGTTTGTCTCATGGCTGTTTTGTATTCTGTGTGTCTTTCAGGGGCTTCCTGGACCCCCGGGACCAGCCGGAGCTGCAGTAAACAATCTGTCCATCATATTAATATCACTTTCACATCAGACAGAATGTGCACACACACTGTAACTGAACTGTTGTGTTTGACACGTAGGGTTTGAGAGGACCTCCAGGAGTGTCTGGACCACAGGGCCCTGCTGGACACAATGTACGATTATATCATATCTTAAATAATAAAATACAGTTGTGTTAGGTCAAACTGTTATTTTTAAGTGTGTGTGTGTGTTTATTCTCAGGGTTTACCTGGAAGACCTGGAGAGAAGGGCTCTCCTGGAGAACCAGTGAGTGACTCCTGTCAATCACTTCATCATGAGCTCATCAGTACAGCTCAGTTTCACTAACAGTTGTCATGGAAACTCAGGCATATATAATCTGATTTCATTTTCGACTTTCGTTTAATTTAGGGAAAGGCTGCAGACCTTTCTGATCTAAAACTAAAGGTAACTGTCCCTCCATTTATACCTCCATCCATTCCTCTATGCATCAGATGCATCTGTTCATTCATTCAGTCTGTCTATCCATCCACCCAACCTTGCTTCTCTCTCTCACAGGACATTTGTTCAGATTGTCCTCCRGGGCCGGCCGGACCCCCGGGTATGCCCGGAACTCCAGGAGACAAAGGTCCTGCTGGATCACCTGGTAAAAATGGTCAAGATGGTTATCTGGTGAGGTTCTGGAGATGAATCATGCACAGAGTTCAATTCTTATTACATTTTATGCCCATTATGATCATTTTAATGTGACTTTTACTGGTTGATTTTTCAGGGGCCTCCTGGGCCAGCTGGACCATCAGGACTGCCTGGAGCTGACGGAACCAAGGTTAGAGTGTACAAGACACAGACACAGAAAAACATCTAGAATACAGAGAACCTCTAATAAAAGATAATAACCCGGATTAACCGGATTCATATTACTATAAAATAAACATGATTTATGAGCCTCATAGACCTGCACACACACACACAGACATCCATCAGTATTACCACATCCCAGTCTGAGTTCTGTGTGTTCATGTTTCCACTGCAGGGGGTCAAAGGTGACAGAGGTCCTCCAGGAACCCCTGGAGATAAAGGAGAGAAGGTACAAGAGCAACAATCACCTAAACCTCTGGATCATTATATTGTTTCAGTCTGTATGCTGTGTGTATTCTGAACCTGTTTTCATGTGTATGTGATAACTCATGTCATGTCCTGTTAGCTTCTAAAGTGCCGTCGTTTGTCATTTTGCCTCTTCACAGGGACCTCCAGGACCTCCTGGTTATCCAGGCGCTGCGGGTGCAATGGGTCAAGCTGTGAGTATCAGAGTATCAGGGTAACACTGCCGGTTTCTCTTCTTGTGTAACTTTGAGCTCTTGCTGTGTTTCTAGGGTAATGATGGAAACCCAGGACCTATTGGACCTCCTGGATCTCCTGGAGAAAAGGTTAGAACACCTTAGCAACCACATAGCAACAGTCTGCCCCCACATCATATTAGCACCACACGTTTTCATGGGAAAATGTAAAGCTTCAGTTTATTAATGGCTGGTAGTCACACTGATGTGTTTATAACAGGGTAAAGAGGGTCTGCCAGGAGTTCAGGGACCTCCGGGTCTGCCTGGTCTTATGGTGCGTAAATAAATCCATTTCATCATTTTAAACACATTCAGTTTGGTAGAACAAATCTTGTCAGTGTAATATTCCTGTGGTGCTTTTTGTTTTCTGTGTTTGCACATTGATGCTAAATGTTTTGTGCTGAAGGGCACGATGGGTAAGGCTGGAAAGGACGGAGAACCAGGAGAACCAGGAGAGGCGGTATGACTGTCTCTATATCACGTCTGATCTCACTGAGAATCTCCTGAACAGATGTGTGATCATTCTCGTTCCTTGTCACAGGGCAAGCAGGGTGAGGCCGGAGCGCCGGGCAGAGACGGCCTTCGAGGAATGCCTGTGAGTGATGTTCTTCTGAAGACATTCATGAGCCCCTACGAGCTCTTGTTTTGAACTTGAATGGTTCTGAATGGTTTTCTGTCTGGAAATCTGGAAATCTGCCTATCAGAACCTTTATCAAAAGAAACACAGTGTTACTGTGTTTTTTTGGCATGGTGCCCTTGGAGTAACATCATTCTTATCATTCCTGTCAACCAATCAAATTTTAGGTAGCCGTAAGGTCTGTTGGTACTCCTATACGTTTATATATATATATATATTTTTTTTTTATCTTTTCAGGGTTTTAAAGGTCATAGAGGTGAACCAGGGCCACCAGGGTCAAAGGTCAGTCAATCATGACCATAGATACATGTTTCTAAACTCACCCAATAGCTGCTCAATAAACACACCATGTGATCTGATTATAAATGATGTCATTTGTAACAGGGTGAGGAGGGGAAGCAAGGTGCTCCTGGACGAGAAGGTCCACCTGGAAAAGAGGTGAGTGAAAACTCAATACAGTGTTGTGTGTTGTTCACCTCTGTCAGAGGCCACTGGAAACACAGATGGTGTTTAGTGTTAACTGGCTTCTTCTGTTGCTCAGGGTAAGGCAGGACCTCCAGGGTCAGAGGGCATAAGAGGACCACGAGGAGAACCGGTGAGAGAACCTTTGATTATCACAAAACAAAGGCCAAAAATACGGGTGTGGTTACTCTGTTGTGTTACTGTGTGTTGTGTTTGTAGGGTCAGCCTGGAGAACCCGGACCCGCAGGCAAGCCTGGAGCTCAGGGCAACTCTGTAAATGTGCTAGTTCATAATCTCAGAGCAATCATCTTTCTCAGTCTTCCAGGAGTGTGAATATGGTGTCTTTGTGCTACCGTGTTTCAGGGTCAGCCAGGACACAAAGGTGAAGCTGGAAGCCCAGGATTACCGGGATTCCCCGGACCTATAGGACCTTCGGTGGGTGGAATTCTGACTGTTTGTGAATCAGCAGTATCAGCTTTGCTAAACTCAACTTTTTTTTACTTCAGGGTCCAGCTGGTCCAATCGGCCCAGAGGGCAAACAAGTAAGTGTTTTTGACTGGGCTCTTAGTGCTGTTTACTGTGATAACTCTGCCTGTGAACAACACAAACAGGAATGGATTAGAACAAAGGCAATGTTAGTGTGTAACTCATCCTGCACTACTTACAGCAACACCTTAGCAACTGCATAGCAGTGGATAAAAAAACACAAAGAACACTATGGCATCTGCATAGCAACACCTTGACGACCAACACCCATGTTCTGTGGCAGGGTTTTTACAGGGATAAGAAACATTTACATTTTCTGAACTTTACTGTCTTTCAACATTCCCTTGATATTGTCCTTTGTTTCTGCCGTAGGGTATTTCAGGAAATACAGGAGACAGGGGCCAGAAGGGAGAAAAGGTAAAGATCTGCTCTCAGTGTCTGTCTCTTGTGTACATATACCTGCAAACATAAATATTCAACTCTGGAGTTAAATCAAAACCTGTTGTCATTATTCTGCTGCTGTTCTTTACAGGGTGATAATGGCATAAAAGGTGACAAAGGGCCTGTTGGAGATCCGGGCATTCCAGGTAACCCTGGGTCTCCAGGCAGGAAGGGTCACACAGGGATGATGGGCATGGCCGGACCACCGGGTGAAGTGGGTCCTGCTGGACCCCCCGGCACCCCTGGACAGCCGGGCCTGCCGGGACTCCGAGTGAGTGTGGATTCATGTCTGAGTAAAAGTGATGTACATCTGATGATGTAATTATGACATCACTTGAACTTGTTCTTTAAGGGCGAGACACCATCACTGGAACAAATGAGGAGACTCATTCAAGAGGAACTTAGCAAGCAGTTAGACGGTGAGATTTATGTGGTGCAAACATTTAACTTCCACACAGTTTATTAAATGTTAAAGCTGCAGTCTGTAACGTTTGTCTCTCTGTTGCCGTCTCTGTTTAAACATGAAATCGCAGGTTTTTGTGCAGTTATTGTTTTAACGGATGGTTTTCTCATCACAGCTAAGTTGGTCTACCTCATGGCTCAGATGCAGCCAGCACACATAAAGAGCCCGGCTGGGCGTCCCGGTGCGCCCGGTCCTCCTGGAAAAGACGGACCTACTGGCCCACAAGGCCCACCCGGAGAGCCGGGCATGCCAGGACAAAATGGGGCGGAAGGGTCCAGAGGTCCAGTGGGTCCTAAAGGTACCACACAAACAACTTCTGATTGTTATTTTGCTCAGCTGATGACCATCGCATGAAACACAGTTAAACTGTTTGTTTTTCTCAGGTGAACGAGGAGCAAGAGGTGAAAAGGGAGAGAATGGTGTTGGGCAGAGAGGAGAGCCTGGTCCAACTGGTCCCATTGGTAAGAGCAGAAAACACACTTAAATAATGTATGTGATCCTGTTGCTCAATTGGTAGGGCATTGTATTGGTAGGGCATTGTATTGGTAGGGCATTGTATTGGTAGGGCATGTTGTAACGGTCTAACGGTTGTGGGTTCAATTCCCAGGGAACACACATACTGATGAAAATATCTAGCTTGAATCCACTGTAAGTTGCTTTGGATGAAAGTATCTGCTAAATGCATAAATGAAATGTATTAAAGGAAATTATATTTAGACCAGCAAAGATTATTTGTCCCCAGTTCTTAATATTTAATTTAATGAAATAGTGGATTAAATGTTAAATGAATATTTAATATTTATATAATGTGGGGAAATATCTATGACATTGAATATATGAAGACATATTTTCTCATTGTTCGTGATATGTTGATGGTATTTTGATGGGTTATTGTGTGACAGGTCCTGCTGGTATGCCGGGTTATGGAAAAGATGGTCTTCCAGGAGCTGCAGGAGCTCAGGGAGAGCCGGGTCACCCAGGTCCTCACGGTCAGCCCGGACCACCTGGACCACCGGGGCAGTGTGACCCCTCGCAGTGTGCTTACTACGCCAGCCTGGCCTCAAGACCTCACACCAGACACATCAAGGGGACCTAATGTGCCTCTTACTGTCCTGGACAAACATCTATTTATGAACTTGGACATTCAGTGAGCCAAGAACATTTCCCATAAGATCATTCTGAGAGTCTGATGGGTGTGTGTGTGTGTGTGTGTAAATGGGCTTTTCTTATTGTTAACCCTTGGTTGATGTCTTTTAGAACCATAAGGGCACTTTTAACCCTGGGTTAAACTATGTTTCACACTTGTTAATTATAACATTAACCCAGAGTCAAAATGGCCGTCGTTGAACAATATCAAATGAGAAGCCAGTAAATGTCCTGCCGGTTGCAGAGAGTTACAGTTATCTGAAGGGAAGGTTAGGGTTAGGGGTGGGGGGGTGAGCTGGCTGTTGAGGAGTTAAGCCATTGACTTCAAAAGCATCAAAGGTGTTCTGATCAACAGACTGTGATGTCATAATGACACAATCTGTCTGATTTACTGACAGTGGTCTCTCATTATCAGAGATGTCTGTAGACTGTTACTGAGGTCAGGTGATGAATTGTTCGGTTCTGCTGAGAACAGACGGTTCTCCACTCATCAGTAGAACAGCTCCAAAAGATCATAAAGGCATCTAGAAGCGGGTGCAGAAATGCAGTATCTGCCTTTTTCTGCTTTTTAAATGTAGCCTTATATTTTGTAAGATACATCACATTCTTAGTCATGAATTAAGAAAATAATATTCAGTACAGTCTTTCTGATTAATTAAGTTTTTATGCTTTTGTACTTTAAGAATTCAAAGACTTCCTTCTTAAGGTCAGCTGTGGCACAGCTGGCTAGTTATAGTTATATAGTTATATACAGTTATGACTGCAGGACTAGTTAATTCAACAAAGATTTTATCTTTTACTTACCCTTATGACATGAATTCATAGAACATAACTACGTAAAAAAAGTTAAAAAAGAATTGGGTTAAATGTCTGTTTTTCACAGAACAGAATTTAAATTTATATATTTCAAAATCTATTTTGATTTTTAATCTATTAAAGTCATGTAGTTCTGAGATGACGTAAATGACAAAATAATTTTTGAGATGTACTGTCCCTTTAAACTTGAATTTAAAATGAAATGAAAATTTGTCCTAAAACAATCAAGAAACATTCATCCCAGCAGATGCTTGACGCTGACAACAGAATTGATGTTTAGTGACACATAATCTAGTATTTGTCTTAGAAATGGTCTCATAAGGGATCAGGAACAGATTCAGACAGAACATGCCGTTATCTTCAGCTGAGTAACGTAACATCAGTGAAACATCAAGAATAGAGAAATGCCTGAAAAACCCCTGTGAGCGTTCATATGTAATATGAGTAAAATTGTGAAATCAGTGATGTCAATGATATTAAAGGTATTTTAGTCATTTTAAGATCTTGTTGTTTTTTTCCCTAAATGATTTTAGTTTTGGAACGTTACATTAATTTTGGCACAGGGCAGAAATAAATGTTAGTAAAACAGGCTGACCAAATGACACTCACGGCCCTGGACTGTAAACAGCAAACACTCTGCGCTTATCAATTATCATGCATCATCATATTTGTTTTAAGGCCTGTGGTAATTCATTATATTTTCATATTTTATGTTACAGGCATACAGTTCTGCTTATCCATAAAGAACAATTGTGAATGAGATTTCAGTACATTTAATATGAGTTACACAATTATTCCTCATAAGAACAAATGTTAAGTGATTATGATTCTTATTGTTTGTCCTGCCCTGAGTTTGACGCTAGATGTTTTTTAATGAGCTAAGCTTCTTACTATGCAATGTTATGTAAATGTATGCTGCTTTATTTCAGGGCGAGCCAAAGAAAAACACTGAGTGTCACTATCATTTCATTCAAATATAGATGATTTCATATCCACCTGTTACTTTGACTTCAAGCTTTCAATGAAAGACTGTTTTGTTTTTCCTTTCAATTTGCATTAAATTATTCAAATGAATTTACAGGTGGTAAAATAGCATAATTTATGCACGGTACACTGTACCTGTTTATACTATTATTCTCTGGTGCTATGAGTGGTAATTTAGTTGATGTTTGTGTGCGGGTGAGGGGCAATGTGTCAATAAAAACTGATTCCGGTCTGTTTTACAGAACTGTGTTGATGTGACGTCTCATATTTATACAATATACTGTATCAGGGATCAGGGACCTCATTCAGTAAAAGTGTGCGCACTGATTTGATCTTCATGTGTAAAATCCACACAAATGTTAACAGGCTTTGGAAAAGTGCTTAGTGGGCCATTTGATGAAAACATCTTTCGCATCTGATAGACGGCATGCGCATGTTTTTCTGTGCACACGTTCACTTTCTCTGAATCATGGACACACGTTTGAGAAATGAGTTCACATTAAACGTATGAAGATTTCTACCCAACACTTTATAAATGAGGCTGCGCTCGTTTTCAACAGTAGTTGGAAAGGATCCGTTGTTTCATAAGAATTAAACAGAGCTCATGGTGGTGAGATGCTTTATTTTAAGCTGCCTGTTCTTGGTTCACACTGTCTATATTTTGGCATTAGCTTCATTGCTGGCACCATGAATAACATTAGACTTTACAATCACATTTTAGGAAAAAATGCTCAAAAAATCATAAACAAAGAAATGGTATTTTTAAACTCTGTGGTCCACAAATTATTTCAACACTGGCTTAAATTGCTTCAAATTACTAAAAAAAATAGAAATTTTAAGAATTTTAAAATTTCAAAGAAATTAAATTTCTTTGTCTACAATTGAAACGCTTGTGCAGAACAAACATCAACTTCTGTTGCCTCTCATCCTAGTTTATGTACAATAATTAAGGCACAACAATTATGGTCTGAATAAACTGAATCCCGCATCAAGACGTGCATCCATGTGTCTCCATATGGCAGTAATGCTTGTTTGTGTCATGGCACCAGCTGAAGTCTCCTCAGGTTTATGGGTGATGGACTCTCTGTGTGTTCTCATGATAATTGTTATGATGGTTTCTGTCTTTCTGCTCATGGGCCTTTGATGTTAACTGGCTTTTTTCCACCGGTCAGGTAAAGAGGTTGAGGCCTGAAGCAGGTTGAAGGGTCACAGAGACCAGGAGCTCCTGGAGCTCCTTTAGCTCCAGGGGTTCCTGGGGTTCCATGCAGACCAGCCTCTCCTCTCACTCCATCTTTACCATCCTTACCAATGCCTGCTTTACCAGGAGGTCCTAGAAGCACAAATCATGAGAATAGCTTCCAAAACTTACAATTCGTCTTACATTTACATTTAGGCATTTGGCAGATGCTTTTATCCAAAGCGACTTACACTACATTCAGTGCATGTGTTCCCTGGGAATCGAACCCACGACCCTTGCGTTGCTAAATCAGACATGCTCTACCGACTGAGCTACAGACTAACAGTAATAACTTTATAAAATCTTGGAACCAACAAAGTTGTATTAAAATAACCATGACTAGATAAATAACTTAACCTGAAATCATCCACTAAAGTGATGCTGAAATCTAACAGGCCGAGATTTGAGGTACCTTGAGGTCCAGGTTCTCCAGGGATTCCTGGAATACCGACACCATTTTCCCCTTTATCACCTTTTTGTCCAGCGTCACCTACAGACACACAAACAACATATATTAGACATCAATTGGTCACTGGTTACAAAACATGAACACAAATAAAAAACATATTTGAGGCACCATCTGGCCCTCTGAAGAACCTCAATGACTGCAGAAGCTTGTTTTCATCTTTAATAATTACTTTGAACTTGTAAAGCTGCGGTTTTAAAGTGCTTAAAGCTGCCGTGTGGAACTGGTTAAGTCAGTTTTGTTGACATTCTGGTTGGGTCACTTAAACAGAGTGATGCTTTAAAAATGCCACAGTGTTTATATTTTGTTTCTACTGCAGCTGAATTGATAAAGTTTTATAAGCATGTCTGAATGCAGGGCGGGTTTGATAAGTAATTGCAGTAGATTGAGATGCTGTTGGGTTTTATAAGCATGTCTGAATGCAAGGCGGGTTTGATAAATAATTGCAGTAGATTGAAATGCTGTTGGGTTTTATAAGCATGTCTGAATGCAAGGCGGGTTTGATAAATAATTGCAGTAGATTGAGATGCTGTTGGGTTTTATAAGCATGTCTGAATGCAAGGCGGGTTTGATAAATAATTGCAGTAGATTGAGATGCTGTTGAGTTTTATAATCACTGTTATTGTCTCTCATTAATGATTGCTGATTGATCTTCCTCTCAGCTCACTGATAATTAGCATCTTTAAACACTGTTAAACCATCTTCATCTGTGAATGACAGAAGAGCTAAATATTTTTATATTAGATATTTTAGATCTAAGATTAAACAGTATTTCTGCTCACAGTTTCAGACATTTTTTGGTTTGTTTTAGTTTGAACTGTCATAAATGGTTTGGAAATGTCACAGCAAGTGAGTGTAGGATATAAATAAACCAGCTCTACCTCTGGCCCCTGGTTTTCCAGGAAGGCCATAGTATCCTGGAGGCCCCTTGTGTCCCGTATGGCCTCTGGGTCCGGCTTCTCCTGCAGCCCCTGCAGGTCCTGGTGGTCCGGGCGGCCCCACGGGTCCTGGAGTTCCAGGAGCCCCAATCGGCAGAGGCTTCTTTGCCAGCTCTTTCTTATAAGCATCTAAATGTTCTGATGAGAACAGAAATAAAATCATCGTTGAGTATAAAGGTGAACAAAAGTGACATTAAAGCTTTTCAGGTTAATTACTGTATGTCTAAATAACTGAAGGTATCGTACCTTCAACAACAGCTGAACAAACTTCACGAATCTTCTCGTCATTCATCTTGGGGCCCTTAAAAAAAACAGAGACAAACACAAAATCAGAAATAAATTCGTAGCATTTCTCACTTTCGTACTTTTCAATACAACCCGAAAACAAAAAGCAAAAAGTGAAGAACTTACAGGTAGACCTCTGGGACCAGAGGGTCCTGGCAAACCTCTTTCTCCTTCCAGACCCCGGGCCCCCTGGGGGCCGGTCAGACCCTCGTGACCCGGCTGTCCTGGACGACCGTCAGCACCTGTAGCCCCTCTCAGGCCCTTTTCTCCACGCTTAACACGAGACACAGAGAAAAAAGAACAAACGTACAACAAGCAGCTGAGAATTGATCGCAGAAAAGTGTGGAAAAGATAAAACACTTCAGTCATCAGTCAGAAAGCAAGAACATCAAGAGATGTGTTTACAGCACCCAAACCTCGGAGAATACACCACCTGTGGAGGTGTGGTGACACACATACCTCTCCTTTGATTCCAGTAATGCCAGCAGGCCCCTGTAAACCATTATTAAAACCATCACACATCACAGACTCTACTGTACACATACTGGAATGCCATAATTAGAGAGTATAAATACAGTGTACCTGATCACCCTTCACACCTGCTTCCCCTGGAACACCTGGATCGCCCTGCGCAGCGATGAGAGAAAGATGTCAGTGTGGAATTACACACTATCACACAGGCACATCTGGGAAGCAGGAGATATTTTATAAGGTCATCGAGTACACGGTTCGAGTGTGGCCACTGAACTCACCAAACTTCCTTTAGAACCAACTGGACCTATTGAACCCTGAAGATAGAACATGAGCACAAACAGTGAGTGCTGACATACTGTACTGAGATTATGCTGTGAGATGAACAGTCTTCACACCTGTTCTCCTTTATGACCTGTGTGACCCTTGAACCCGCGGGGACCCACGACCCCTTTGTCACCTTTATCACCCTGTGAAAATAACCAAGAAATAATGACAACAGTGTAAAGCTACTGGAACACTCACTGGTCACGCATGTCATTCATCTTGAACAGACAAATTGCTGCGAACTGTGGCCTATGTTTCCTAATGCAATGAATGAAGTTAACTGGGTAGATGTATGTAGCATCAGAAAACACATGCTGCTTCACAATGTGCATACACCCTAAATAGTATGCAACATTAAAATAAGCAGTTCCCAAAACACCATTTTTTTAAGAGTGTGTCAGTTGTACTTGGATGCTACTGTATGCTATTTCTGATAAGTTAACTTTGTGAAGCTAAGTACATACTTCCGGTGCATAGCGCCGCAAATGAACCAGATCCACAAATGAACCACGCGTCCATCCATGTGTTTTACCTGTATTCCTGGAGGTCCTGCTGAGCCGACTGGACCCTGTTTTCCTGTCTCACCCTATGGAGGGAAAAGTGACACCCAAGTTATGTCTAATATTGCAGAAAATAAACCACCTTTCAATTCAATCTCAGCACAGAGCAGTGTGCAAAAAACAGACTCTATAGGTCTATAATACAGAGCATATAAACAGTACATACTGTATCTACAGTATATATGAAGAATTATCTTATGTTTTTATTACTGTAGCTCCTTTGACTCCTGGAGCTCCATCTTCTCCAGCTGGTCCAGGTGCCCCCTAAAAACACCACATTCATATTAATAATCCCAGATGAATATCCACAGCGCATCTTAATCAAGTCAGTAATACAACAATACTCACATCTTTACCCGGAGGCCCGATTGGACCTGTCAGTCCTACAGCACCAGATTCCCCCTGGAATATTAATCAGCTCAAATGAGTCAAATATTCAGCATGAGTTACATTATATGTAAACTGCATGTAAATTATATTTAAATGTTACCTTCTGGCCTGCTGGTCCCACAAGTCCTTGTTTTCCTGGTAAGCCCTGAGTTTAAAATAATTATTGTTCAGTCAGAGTGTGACAGAAATGAATGAACTAGACTGATCGCGTGTTGATGTCAGTGAGACACAATCACTTGCATAAGAAAAATTCAGTTTTTATAGTGGCATTAAACTGGCAAAGATTTTATTATATAGTTAACACGTACTATAACTGTGGAATACACTTACCGGAATACCCACAATTCCTCGCACACCGACGCCTCCAGGCAGGCCGGGCTCTCCCTGTCACACAGACAGAAACATCTTCAACAGCATGCTGATGTCATCAACATACATGCAAGATTCATGAGGAATATTCTGTTAACACGTTACAATGAGGTTGCATTCGTCCATGTTAGTTCATTGTGCATGAACCAATGTTAACAGATCAACTTTTGATCTAAAAATGTATTAGTAAATGCTGAAATGATCATTAACTAACATTCAGAAAAGCTGCATATGTATCTCTTTTAGTTCATGTTAACTAAGGTGGTTAACTAATGATGGTAAACAAAGAAAAACTTATTGTAAAGTGTTAGCAAGATTTTTGCTACAAAAACAAGATACAATTGTTTTAACATACTGGTCAAATAATTAAAAAAAATGGGAAATTCCAGTGTGTTTTATTTAAAAGTCTTACATCAGAATATTAAATAAATATTAATAAAGCTGTCAGAACAAACCTTCTCTCCTGGAACTCCTGATTCTCCATCAGTGCCATGTTTTCCTGACTCCCCCTACATGAAACATTACCATCAACATCAAACAGAGTCATTCACATTCAGTCCTAAATGATCACATTTCAAATGGTTTTATAACCACATTTCAGTGACAATCTCTCACTCACAGCATCACCCTTGTGACCAGGTGCTCCTTTCTCTCCCGGCGCTCCGATCGCACCCTAACACACATTACAATAAAACACAACACTGTGTCTTCATGTGCTTTCATTGACTGTTGTGTAATGATGATTGTGATTGTAAGACACATGAACTCACATCATCTCCTTTAGGTCCAGGGTGACCCTGTCGCCCTCTGATGCCCTCCACACCCTGTTAAGAACCATCATTAAATTATATTTTATAAAACTCAGTATAAAACAGAGTTTTTCTGGCCTTTGATTCTGATTGGTTGAGCCGTGTTTGAAGCTGTGACCTCATGACATCACTATAACTATCATTACACTTTGCATTTATTTAATGAACCCTTGGCAGGTATATGGAGGAGCTGTTTATCTAGTGAAGAGCTGAGCAGATCAGCCTCCATTACTGCCAGTGGCTTTGACACTAAATGTACAGCATTTAGATTCTATTGATCACATACTGGTGATCCCGGCGGTCCGGTGGGTCCTGGAATCCCATTAAAACCTGGAGGACCCTGCAGACAAACACAACAGACATTTAAACCACGAAATGACATCAACAACTGCACATTATATCATATACAAACTATAATGTGCTTAATATTATACAAGTCTTTTGAATTCTTAGTTCTAAGTACACACATTCATTTGTCTGTTTTTGGTGAAAGTTCACTGAGTTTTATTGTGTTACATCACTGCAGACATGTGCTCATTGGCTGTATTGAGCATTAACGTAACATAATCATTATTATATGTATTGATCTGCACTCAAGGATTTTGCTCTGTAAGCGTTTTTTTAGTTTCCTGCTCGTCTGCTGCAGATAAAGACGCCGTGTGTCTCACCCGATCTCCTTTATCACCAACAGCACCAGGAAACCCGATTGGCCCTCGCTGACCCTGCAGAATACAGAACAATGATTGAGAAATGACCGTCAGATGACAGTATCACAGAATGATGTGTACAGAAGTGTAAACTCGACAATCAACAGATGTTCTTACTTCTTCTCCGGGGCGTCCCACAACACCTGCTGCTCCCCCCAGCCCTTGTTCTCCCTGTTCATACAGATGAAATATATTACTGCTGTATTTGTTGATTACAATCTGAGGAGAGCTGATGTATTTCTGATTTTCTGTTCTCATTTTTAAGGTCTGCACCCATACCTTTTCACCTGGGTTACCTGCCGCACCATCCACACCTGGAAGACCTCGATGTCCCTGCCAGAGAGATTCCGTTTAATAATACACTCATTCACTCAAATGTCCAGACACATGTGAGCAATGCGTGACATCTGCATGTGCACTTTCTGCTTAACAATGAATCATCAGGGTTTTAGACTGAGACAAAAACACTTCATCTGATCCACAGCAGGAATCTAGTCAACAGTAGAGATTGTGAGAGAATCTAGTGAGTGTTTGTCTACTGCTCACCTTCATCCCGGGCAGACCGGGCAGCCCCTGGGGTCCTGCCGGGCATGTTGTCTGACACTGATGACAAATAAACACACACAAATGCATCAGGTCTGTTCATCACAAACTGCTGAAGCACAGAAGTAGAAAAACACAGAATATTTGGAGCAGCCCGTAGCTCACCACACATGAGAAAACCCACATACACCTTCAGCAAGACCAGGGAGTGCAACACAACCTGCAGTCAGCTGTTTACTCCTAATTGGCTAATAGTAACTAACAGACATGGTACCTTTAGCTTCAAATATTTCCCTGATATCTGTCTCTATGCTGCAGGGTGTCTGGTGGGTGTAAGCTTCTGATATCAAGGGAACGCTGTGTTTAGAATGTATTTCTTGAATACTGACATGCAGGTTCTGTGCGTCCACTGAAACAGGAATATTATTTCAATCTAACAAGCACTTACAGTGTCCCCACTTTCCTCTGGGTTACCAGCACCTGAGGACCCCTAAGAACAGCAGATGACAGCAGCGCAGTTTAGATTCACACACACAAATGCGAAGCCCCTCATAAAAGCGTCAAATATTACAGCATTTAGGACAGGTGTGTGTAAACGCACTGAAAGCCAAAAGACATGAACTGAGCCAGTAAGACTCTGGCTGGTACAGTAGGGGTTAACAGTCAGAACAACAGAACAGTGAATTAGAATGAATTACAAACAATACAGCACAGTTTTGTGTCCGTGTGTGTTAGCTTATAAATGATCTCATCTCTGTTCCTAAAAGCTGATAAAATTATGCAGAAATACACTTTTAAAATTACTGGATCAACAGTGTTGATGGTTTGCTTGCAAGGGGCTAAAATAAGCCACTTTCAATAGTTGTCTTATAAGTGTGAGTCGCTTTGCTAAGAATACATTTGCAATATGTAAAATAAAGCTATTAAATTAGTCAAAATGTGATGTAAGTCGGTCTTACTGCTGGTCCAGGTGGACCCGGTGGGCCTGGAGGTCCTGGAAGCCCAAGACCTCCTCTTGGTCCAGGGGGACCCTGTGAAATCAAACAATCATGTTTGTGAAGGGCTACTTCACAAATAACGGTTTAAAGAAGTGTGCATAGAAATGCATTCTCACCTCAGGGCCGATGTTGCCCTCATCTCCTGGCGTACCGGGCTTGCCCGGGGCTCCCTGTATCAGTGCAAAACAGAGTTAAAAATGTGTACATGTCAAATTAAACATGAGATACATTATACCACCATCAATTCAGTGTTTGTGTACATACTGGTGGTCCAACAGTTTCTGGTCCCTAAAAAACAGAAATCAAAATTAAATAGAGCAATATCAACATTAGCAGTTACTGTTTAACACTGAGCACTGAACAAACAGTTCATGAAGGAACACAAGACTGAACTTACTGAAGTTCCAGGTGGTCCAGGAAAACCAGGAAGACCCTTCAAATCATAAACCAAAATATGTGAAAGTGATAATTCACCAAAAAATGACCATTCTGTCGTCATTCACACACGGTTTAAAATGAAATGACAGCGAGTGAATGAATTGAAAACTAACTCATGAACACAACAGAATTACCTCAGGATCAAAACAACTGGACTGAACCTGGTCAGAATCTGCATTTAAACAGGAAATGAATGGGGGGTTATAAGGCCACTTACTCTTTCTCCCACTGGTCCTCGTGGCCCCATGGGGCCCATAGGCCCCTACGCATACACACAAAGACAATCAATTAACCTGATACTGATTCATTTAGCATCATGATCACTTCAACAAACATAACAAACTTGTGTTATTCATTGTCCAGGTAAAGTCAGTGGCTCAATACTAACCACAGGTCCTGGTAACCCTGGAAGTCCTCTCTGTCCTGGTAGCCCAATCTCACCCTTCTCTCCCTTACTGCCCTACCACACAAACACACACATACACACACACACACACGCGAACACAAAAGCAGCTTCATTACCATTCAGCATCACATCTCGCTGTTGCTATGATACGCTGGAGCAGGGTGGCTCTAAGCTAACTTCATTAGGGATGCTGGACTCTCTCATCAGGACCAGCATCAGATCTGAGCAGGTTCTGACAGAGCAGATGAGGGCAGTTAGACAGACCGCTGGACTGATCGCGTGAAATGCATTACGTGAGAAAAAAACATTCACTCTTGCTAAATGAGCTCAAAGTTTGTTTAATTGTGAATAAATGAATGTATTATGCCTGCCTTTACAGTGCATCGTTTATAATAAATAATTCATGGTTTAATTCAGCTATAAAACATGCATAAGCATCTATTTTCCTGGGACACATTGTTCTATTCAATCTGTGCTGTGTTGTTATTATGAATGTATTATCAGGTGGATGTCTTTGGTCGTTGCATCACGTCTGCTGATGTTATGAGAGCGTGTCCCAAATTAATGACATTAAGCGTCAATAACATTAAGTTTAACGTCATGTTGAGGTTTACAGCGTCACCTCTTTAAAGCTGAGACGTTCTTTATACTTACAGCTGCTCCAGGAGTGCCTGGAGTCCCTGGAACACCCTGAAGAGCAAAACAAATAAGACACTTGAGAGTAATATGTGTAAGTTAGTGAGAGAGGACAGAGGAGATGACAAAAGAACATTTGTACTGAATCTCTCTGGACAACAGAATGAATCTGTAATCAGCTGCCTGGACTCAATGACTCAGCTGGTTCTACCTCATTAGCCTGTATGAGGTATGAGGTAATGAGGTAACAGCTCTGATGGAGATTAGCAAATGTGTTTTGGACAGAGGACCTTGACTCAGTTCTGAACACAGGCAAATGTATTTTGTGATGACAGTGACATGAGACCTCATCCATAAGCAGTGGATCTCAATCTCTATAACTTCATTATCTTCAACAATATTTCACCGACACTCACAATTTCTACCCAATTTAATATTGTAGAGTTGTTGCTTTAGATTATTTTAATGCTTGTTTAATTTTACTTTACATCATTGGAAGTCATCTTGAGGCCTCCTTGGAAATTGATATTTGTTGAAATGATATTGTTTAGAAATAATATGATATTCTGATATCTGATATCTCCTGCACATTACTGTCACCTGGTGGTAATTTGTCTTAAATCATATCAGGTTGATAACTGTTCACAATAGTCTATTAGTGAAGTTAATATTGAACTGCTAGACTTACATCTCGACCATCTCTGCCATCTTCTCCTGGTGGCCCGCGGGCCCCCTCAGGACCCTCAGGGCCAGGGGGACCAGGGACTGGCTTGGGGTCTGGCTGAAGGAGTATCAGAGGGCACACAATGAGTAAAACAATAACAAATACAATATTTTAGAATTAACTTGATTGTCAGCTTTAGTAAATTTTATTTATTTTTATAAAGCTTTTTAATATGATTTTCAAAAATCATAGATTTGAAAACTACTGGAAATAATCTCTCTCTCAAAGACCGGAAAGAATTATTTTAACACTTGTCTTAACAAACAATGAAAATAATCATTAATTCTCAGCTTCCATCTTCTCTTAATTATCTTGCACTTTTAAAGGGTCAAAAATGAGACACAAATACAGAGAATAATTGTATTTTTTTAAAGCTTGTTTTTATATGCACAATAAAATATTTAGGTAATTTATCTTGCACTGTTAATAATCTCTAGCACATCTAATATACAAATATATGCGATATGTATACAGACAATATACAATGTATATACAAATATACAGCATAATAATCACTCTTTGTTTCTTCCTCTGTTAGGTTTTGCTGTTTGCAGTAAGTATAGCAGGTGAGACTGTTCAGCAACAAAGCATTGTAGTATTAAGATTATTTGCTTAAAAATAATAATCCTGAATTGATTGAAAAATGTATAAAATCAAATACCTCAGCATTGGCATACATCTGAAGAAGCAAAAGAGAGAGAGAATAAAGATTATTGTAGGGTTAGTAATGACGGAATGCCTCCACCGAAAAAGATTTAGAAAGCACACCTGTAGATGGCGCCACAACATGCGGTCTGAGACAGCCTCCTGGCCACGCCCACTCTGTTCGGCCCCACCCACCCAGCCAACTCATTCCAACACAAGCAGAAGCATAAAACCAGACACTAAGATGTCACTCATTCAGCGGCTCAGTCATTAATGAGACCTTCTGAGGTGACTAGCGTAATCGCCATAATTGTCAAAGCTTTATATTAAATCTGTTGTACACCAAACACAATCAGTTCTACAGCTCCAACAATTGAATGGCTCTTACTAGATTTTGCACAACAACAAATCTTAAAGAACAATTTTTAGGTTTAATGGCCTCCCTTAAAGACTCTGTTGTAAGAGTACAACTGTAAACGCAATCTTTATTTTTGTTTATTTTTGAATAAAAATACTGTCCTCGACCCTCAGATTGGTGGGTTGTCTGTGATTGGTGGGTTTTTCGTACAGTTGTGATGTAAGTACAGTAGGCATGGTTACCTCAGACACAGGAAGCTCAGTGCAGCTTTCTCTCTGAGCTCTCTTCGGGTCACAGTGAATGAGCATCCACTGTAACTCAAACTGAAAAACACACACCAATCAGACATTACACAAACACACACCAATCAGACATTACACAAACACACACCAATCAGACATTACACAAACACACACCAATCAGACATTACACAAACACACACCAATCAGACATTACACAAACACACCAATCAGACATTACACAAACACACACCAATCAGACATTACACAAACACACACCAATTAGTAAAACTGCATTACTGCAATATAACTCTCATTACTGCATAACATGTCTCATGATCAATTAAACTGTTGGCTACATAAATTCCTGTGCAAATATAGCACAGTTTACATGAGTGATAAACATTTTAAAAAACACGTTCCCCTGACCAAGTTTGATTGTAAAATTTTGTGTGTAATTTTGTTATACTGACTGATGGTAACACTCATGAGACTGTGTGACAGACGGTCACATTTATCACAGCTACAAGATGACAGTAACAAACATCATATACAGCAGGATGTCTGACAACTGTTAAATCTTACCACTACAGAAGTGCTGGGATCAGAATCCAGCCGTCCAATCAGAGTGTCTCCCTCAGTGTTGATGTAACCTTTCCTCTTGATGGGTTTCTGGTCCACCGGCTGGCAGTCCACGTACAGCGTCACCAGCTCTTTCTCCACGCCCACCATCACCTTGTGCCACTTAGTGTTGAAGAGAACGGAAAGGCCTGGAAACGTGATGGTCTGGAGATCTCCTTCCAGAGTGGTGAGGAAGAACTCCAGGGCCTGCTGGTCTCCGTGGAGACGCATGCCTGCCTGCTTGACGCCATCTTCATCCACCACCTGCCAGATGTTCCACACCTTGTTCACAGTGTTCTTCAACATGCGGAAGGTGGTCATGAAAGAATATTCTTCTGGAAAGCCTCTCGGGAAGTTCAGCCTGGTTACAGTACACAGAAAATAATTCTGGGAATGTGCAATATAGTTTTCATCACAACGGCAATCAGTCAGTCTGCAGCTAAGAATGAGTATTCTCATCTCCATTATGAGTTCATCAGCAAAACAGCTGGGAGATTGATTCATGAATAACAGATGAAGCACCTTCATCTTCAAAGCTTTCCTCCAGCCCCTCAGTTATTTCAAAGAGATGGACCTGACTTTCATTGCTGTGTTAACCAATCAGATCCTGGCCTGGGGCCAAAAATAACACACACCATATCCGGTCGTACATGTGCCCTCTCTGACACGGACCCTGCGTGGCGCTTTAACGGGCGGAGATGCTCTGCGGGAGACGTCCCTACGAGTGAGGCTACAGCGCCCTTTAACTAGCTTGTAAATGGATCAAGGCAAAGCCATAAACATGGTGTTTCCTGTGGGCTGGTCACATGAATGACGGTCGCTCTGTGGTGTACTCCCTCTACAGAACGGACTTTCATTCATTTTTCAACCTCACAGGCAACACAAAAACCCTTCTCAGATGTGAGAGAGGTGTGTCAGCAGGGTATCGTTGTGTTGTGTTGTGTTGTGCTGTGCTGTCACACCTGTAATAATGTAACACCTGAAACAGAATCACTTACATCAATGAGGTTGTGTGTGTGTGTGTCAGTGTATGTGCACTGATTTCAATTAGATTTGAATTCACCCCTGTGGACTTGTTCTGTGTACATGAATATTGTACAGTTTGTGTGTGTAGATTTAGTTTTAATTACTGGGTTGGAATCTGGAACTTGGCCTCTCGGTCGAGTCTGTACGCCACCTGGTGGGGAGTCGAACCCTCAACCTTTCTGACACCCTTCATTGGAATGACATCTAACTGAAACTGAGTGATCAGATCGAAGCCTGCAACACACAAACACACACTCTCATTATCAATGACACACGTCATTATCATAACATTTAAACCATCTGTTTTTGCTGCTCAGACTATGCATCACACTGTATGTATACATGACATTGTTAAATGTGCCCCGCACATGCACAGTTTAAAACAGAGGCTTGATTTTACCTGGAAGGTCATCTTGTCCATTCTTCATGGTGGGGCACACAGTGTCACCATCCAATCTGTTCAAATCCAGCTCTGAAAAATGAATGAGTGACATGAGTGTACAGTAGCTATAGATCAGTCTGCAGTGACATAATCACCAGAGATTACTGTAAGATTGTTCAGCAGTCTCATTACCATCACAGTGGACAAATTATACACGTTATGAAGATGTTGGTGCTAATTATGGTCATTTCTTTTGATGTGAAAACATTTAGCAGGTGAATCTCAGAAAAACATGAGTGAATCATATTTAAACCTCAAACAAATGGACAAAATCATTATGTACATTTACATTTACATTTAGGCATTTGGCAGACGCTTTTATCCAAAGCGACTTACATTGCATTATACTACACACTGATCACTATACATGTTTTGCTTAAAGAAAAGCTTTTATTGTCATGGCAATAATATCACAATGCAACAACATTTGAATGGCTCTGAAACAAACTTCATTGTCTTTTTTCTTTGAAATAAGATCCAGACGTGTGTCATCATCACACACACGTCACACTGGAGCTGATGAATCTGTCATCATGATGATGACAGCATCATTTCAATATCATGTGCTAATATTAATCAAAGTGACCTTTAAAAAGACATTTAAGGTGATAAAATATCTATTCTGTGTATTTGATTACAACAACTTTCGCTCTGAATGCTTCCTTATGAATGAGTTAACGTCTGTCAGTTAAGAGCGCAGAATGATGACGTTGCGGCAGAGAGGCTGATGCAGCGCTTTACAGTGTGACATCTGGAACTGTTTGAAGGCTTTCCCAGTGTTTTACAGCGCTGTTAACGGGGGATGGAGCCGTGTGAGGGCGCTTTAAACTCGTATATTCTCCCGTGTCATTTTAAACCATCCATTAGCGCAAATGAGGAACACTGAAGCCACAGTGAACGCGCATGCGTGCAGTCCTGTGGGAACGCCCGCAGAAACGCTCCCTCTGGTTAAAGATCGTGTAAAGATTTGAGCAGGACCACATACTCATGCCTAACCCATCAAACAACTATAACCGCTACCATGACAACGCTTTAACCAGCTGAAAATCACTGCTGTCGCTCATCTTAGCGTAATCACAACGTGACTCTCCAGCTTGATCAGGAGGCGGGGCTTGCCGTCGCATTGCGTCGCTGATGATTTGCATAAAAACTTGCTGAGTCACTATAAATGGCTTTCAGAACTGCGTTAAAAACAACATATAATATATTTAATAAATATAATATATTTATTACGTTAATTTAAACATTGTCTGATTTGTCTGGACCAGAAGATTAATCCTCAATTGAGAAGTACTTTTCATTGATTATAGGATGTTTAAGTTTAAGCATTTGAAGGCCACACAGGTCGATTCACAAACTATCACTCTGGTGTTTTTAAACAAGTTTTATTTGTTTCCTCAGGCTGACTGTTCTGTAAATCACTGCACTGAGAATTAATAAACAGGGAAGTAATTAATGTGTGTTTCACAAGATAACAGTTTTCTGGTTCATTACTGGCTGACACAAAGCGGTATAATAAAGTGTTGAGCTTGTGTTTAGATATTCTGACACTTTCCTGAAAAGATACTCACGAGCAAACGCTGGTGCACACAGCAGCATGAGGAGAATCATCTGTGTTAAACATCCCTCAGATGACAGACACACCTCACTCCTGACAGAGAGAGAGAGAGAGAGAGAGGTTTAATGAAAGACATAAACAAGAGATTAGGACTGTTCACAATATCAGCTATACTAAGACAGGAAAAAAATAACACAACCACTAAAGACCTGTTTGCTGTCCAACATCACACTGCGTGACTGTGTGTGTGTGTTGTTTTAAATTGGTTAGGAAATTGCAGGAAGACAACAGAAAGATGCTGAGCTACAGAAATGATGGATATGTCATTCTTACAGTCTCTGGTGAACTGACACACAATGTTTACTGATTACACAGGAATACACACACACCCCTCACCCTGTCACCTGATTCACCCAACCATCAGTTAATCCACGCTGAGTCATTCAGTCCTCTGTCATTTCACAGATCTACTGGTTAAAGATGAGCTTTATAAGAGTACGTTTATTGGATTAAAGAGGACAGATGACTGTAACAGGATGTCATGAGAAATCACACGTCTCTTTGTCATCTCACTCTTGCTGGTCTCTTCATGTCTGGGTGGACAGTTGGATAAAATAATCTGGAAACTGTGTCAGATGTCTGGCTGTGAGAGACTGGGATTTATCATTTTATCACAGCTGACTGTTTGTATATAACACGATAGACCAGTGGCTTAGAGCCCAGATTTACATTGGACATCACATAGTGACCAAAACAGAGCCAACATAAACCACGTATGAAGATGACAGCATTCAGAATGGTGACATATCACAGCTCCAAAACATTTTAGATATTAAAGATAAAAAATAGGCAGATAGAATGATGACTATATGCAGAGAGGCACAAATGTCCAGCCTGTGAAATATTTCCCAGTTTTTATGATTGTGGGAATCCTAATCATGGTATTATCATCTGATGTCATTATTTTACCATAATAACACAACAGTACATCTCAAGAGTCAGATTAATATTTTATCCATATATCATAATGAGTCCTAATGAAAGAGACTCACACTGGAATATCACTATATTTATGTCAGAACAAAACAATCTTGCTAAGCAGCTGCTGTTTGTCTGAGGAACCAACTGTTGTCCAACATCCAGATGTTGAGGGAAGTTCCTCCCCACCGTTCATGAAAACTATAATTACAAAGGTGCTTTATCATAACTAGTTATAAAAACTCCAGTATACAGCTTTCAAAGACAACAGCTGATTTTAAAGAGCAGGACAGAGACTCTTGTACTCTGGTATTACCATAGTTTTGTGAAATGAGGTCGCATGGTAAAATGTAGTACAGTAAATACAGTGATTGCTGTATTGCATACCCAAACCCTTCATTTACACTAATAAATGAATAGTGTAAATGAAAAGCAGTTTGCATGTTTAATATTTGCATTAAAAAGAGGCGTGTCAGTCTAAGACTAGTAAGAAGAGTTTGTGTACAAACAATTTACACAGAGTCAGAGTTCTGTGTATGTGTCATGAATGAGATCTAGTGTTAAATGGCAGCTGCAGGACTGTAACAGAGCACATACAGTTCAGTTATAATGGACTGTGGCTGCATCTTCATCTTTAACTGCATGTGTCTGTATTGATACAACACAAAACACTGGGGAGACTCAATTTATCTCCTAAATACACATTCAAACACTTAAGACACTAAACAAAGGATGAAATTAGCTTGTCAAAGGAAAGTTAAACACAAAAAGATCAGAGACTAGCACAACCCTGATGAATAAAAAACTATTCATCTAAAAAACTAAGCTAAACCCAGTCTAAGCTGGCTGGCTGGTTTTAACTGATCTCCCAGACTGGTTTTAGCTGATGAAGCTGGTCCTAGCTGGTCAGGAATATTAGAAAGACCAGCTTGATCAGCTTTGCAAAATTGGGAGGCCCAGCTTAAACCAGCTATTTCCAACCTAAACCAGCTAAGACAAGCCAACCATCTTAAGTTGGGTTTAGCTGTTTTTTCACCAGGAAAGAAGCAGCTTGAAACTGCAGCCTCAGAACTAAAGAGTATCACTAGTGAAGTATTCAAAACAAGTTCTCAACAAAGAGTAAAAACAACTAAAAATAGATAAATATTCCAAAATTAGGAAGTAGATGAGGAAAGATTTGTTCATCCTGTTCTATGTCTCCTAAGATCTGAAGATGGTCTCCTGTGGCTAAGATCTTACCTGCTCAGGCTGAGGTGAGCAGCCATGTTTCTGTCCCTCAAAGGGGATGTGAGTGAATCTGAATGGATGGAGGTTCGGTCCTCTTGCCCAGAGATCGTCGTCACCCTTTAGCTGGTCTTCAGCGATGCCCGTGGACCTCTCTGACAGAAGACGACCTGTGCAGAAGATGCCAAACTTTTGGGACACATTAAGGGTGTTTTGAAGGAGTGACCTGGCTTTTTTCCTGGCGCCCTATTGGCTTGGAGAGCTCTGAGGGGTGGAGCCATGATTTTTACGACTGATGTTTAAGAGAGATGTTCAGCCTAAGGCGTTACAAGCAGCTTTTTCATTTTTGCACAGGAGCTAATAACACATGTTGAGCAGCAGTTATTCTGCTAATAGCCTCTCTCTCCCTACTGCAGGGAGTCAAATAATTCACAGAGAACTTGTGTTTGTGACTTACTAAACCAGATTACACATCCCATCTGGCTGATAAGCATTACTCACAAATCCAGCTTCTCAATGTTAAGCATAAAGGAATATGGGTTACTTCATTGTTACGCATGCCAGTAGAGACACTGCTAAAAGATCATGGAAGGTAGTGACATCACCATTGTGTCTTCCAGAAAGATCTCTCCTAGATGTAACTGCATGTTTCTTCTGTTCATTTCTTCATAATCAGTGATGAATATGCAGCATGGTTTTAAAATGGTAACAATTAGAACTGGGATTATTATATAAAAACTGGTAACACTTTAGCACAAGCACAAATATATCACATATTAGTGCATGTTTAGATTAGATATAAACTCAGGCCTATTTTGGCTGCACTGTTCTTTTGTCTTATACAGTAAGTAGACTATAAGGTAGACTGTGTTTAATGAAGATAGTCTTTAGGTAAAAGGTCGATAGAAAATAAAATTATAAAGCCTCTCTCACTTTGAAGATTTTGACTTCCCGCTTTGTTCTCCTCAGAGGAGAATTCTGGGAAATGGGATGCTTATGACATCACAACAGAACTATAAGTGACTAGCTCACAGACACGTCGGTCAAAGTGGCTCCTCTTACATCCAATGAAATGTCATTTATTCCTCACATCGCAGGGCCCAGACAAAATCTGCATTTCAGGCAAAGATCAGAAACTTGAACAAATGTGTGAAAACATGTCCCCTCAGGAAACAGAGCTGCTATTACTAACATAGATATCTGCCCTTTACTAAAGATAACTGAGAGCAAGATGTTAAGATAACGAATATTAAATTATTAATTAAAAAAGTATCAAAAACACCTTTAATGGGTCACACGTCACGCTCACAATGAGCACATTGGATTGTGGGATACATGACTCAACATGATGTTCTCTGGTTGGGCTGCAGTGCATTAATATAAAGACAAGAGACACACACAGAGT
Organism: Botia kubotai; assembly: GCA_036877585.1. Taxonomy (NCBI): domain Eukaryota; kingdom Metazoa; phylum Chordata; class Actinopteri; order Cypriniformes; family Botiidae; genus Botia; species Botia kubotai. Next base: position 6,200 of record JAZGTI010000173.1, on the reverse strand, counting down.
TCTGTTGAGTTTATGCAGCGTCTCTGACTTTCTCTATCCAGTATTTGATGTTTCCTGTGTTCAGATAAGATCAGGAAGTTACCCGTCCAGGAACAGATGGTCCAGAGTTTAGATAAGCTCATAACAGTGTCTGCACACCTGCAGAGTCTGCCAGCAGTCTGAAACATGCTGCGTTATTGGCCAACCAACTATATAAGCTTTTAAAGAAACACACACAAGGTGTGTGTTTGTGTGTTTTAGTGCTCTTTGTTCATATCTGTCAATATCTGCTGAGTACACACTGTGGGAAAGATGACCTCCAAATTCACTTTCCAAAACACACCCACATTGTGCATAGTACACACTTTGTGTTCAAACATGCATCAGTGTGGATGCAGAGAATGCTGGGTAACGTAATCTGATTTTGAACTGCAGACATTTAACACAATAACTGTGGGTGTCTAAATTTAGCCTCACTTATCTGCTTACAGCAAAATAAACCAAAGTAAATCATAAGTAATGTCGTAAAAATATGTACATAATGACACAATACACAAAGACAATCAGCACATAAGCAAATAATCTGAAGAAAATGACATCTTGAGCTGGCCAGGAACAGTCAGCTTTAACAGGAAGAGCTGTCTGACTGTTGTGTAAAGTGATCAATCACAGTACAACAAGACATTTTTACACTGTGATGTTAACTTTAGAAACTTCTGAAGCAAATCTACATAGTTTTACTCTTTATAATAAACACGCCCCAGTTTGCATCCAAACTTATGAAGATCCACACAGAAAATGTGTCTGAACGTTTGTATAACCACTCAGAACCTGAAATCATTTTTAGTATCTGAGAAAGAAACTCTGTGTTCTAAACCAATGCAATAGTTAGATGTAATAAAATATCAACACGCAGACACGTTTTCTGCTTGAAAGTTGAATTGTTTTACAGATAAAGAGTATGACGTAATTTCGCACGCATGATGCGTCAGCACAGATCTATCTAACTTTATAATTCATCAAACCTCAGAGAGAGGAGAGTGAGAGAGGAGAGAGAGAGGGCAAACGAGCGGCGCATCAGCACTCAGGATCGGTCATTATATCTGGAGGTGGGTTACCGCGAGCGCGCCACCGCAGAGAGCGCAGGACTTGAATGATTACCATGGCAACACCAGCAGCAGCCTCCTTAGCATCAGGACCAGCGGAAGCCGCGAGCCGCTCCTGCCCGTATGAACACTGAGACACAGTCTCGTTCACAACACACTTCTTCTCAACTTCATGACATAGGAGCAAAGGATCGGGTGCGCGGGTAAGTTTACAGACATTTATCGTCTTTCTGTGTTATTGTCAGCTGTGTTCGGCTCAGCTCGACTGTTCAGTCTGATCTTATTGCTTAAGTTTAAGCCGCCGGTAAAAAGACCGCGAATATTATGACGTTATCCTGCACAAATCCCTCTTATATACTTATCAGATGCTTATTGTGCCAATGAAACACAGCAGCTGGTTTCCATCGGTCTAACCCAGCGCAGGAACGCACAGTAATGTATTTCCTTCGCTTATATCTCTCAGTGGTTATCTTTAATGAGACGCTCTTAAATAGGAAGCTGCTCTGAGAGATGTTGATAACTCACTAGAGTTTGACTGCTTTCACTGATCACACACTGGTAGTTAGTTATCTATCCATGTGCATGTCAAGTTCACAATCAAACAGGTTTATGTGAAGGAATGTCCAGATGTCAAATATCAACAGCTCATAAACAGGAATTACTCGAGCTTGTGGAGTGCTGTCTTTCTGTGAAGGTCAATAAATCTGACATTCACAGCAGCTGCCGGCTGCAGGAGTCTGGCTGTGGTCTGTTCCTTCATGTGGCATTTACAGGCGGCTGGGAAATAATCTGGAATAATCTATACTGTAAATGAATCATGGGGTGACATTTACATGAACAGTTGTGAGTCCCACGAGGGCCCGACTGCAGCCTGCGCTTGTCAGAGTACAAGAAAGACCTCCGACAGCAGCTCACAGTCACTGATGTGGCAAGACAGCAGATTTTACAGCAGGCTTCTGATCAGCCAGGACTGTCTACACTGCTCGTTAAACTAAACGTGGTAAACTAAACGTTTAAACAACCTTATGGGAATGTTTGGTAGCGCTTATCGTAACGTTCATAGATGATCTATATCAAGTTCTAGAATGGTAGACGTTCTGAAGACAGTCTGCACTCATTCACACATTCATTCACACATGATGTACTTATGAATTCTGATTGATTTCGTTGTGGGATTTTTATAAATCAATTATTCAACTTCACTGAATGTTTTCATGCTGCTATAAAGACCAAATCTTTGTTTCAAAAATTCATATCAAAGTAACACTAGTCTAACCAGTCACAGCATGACATGTAAATAAATCTCTTCCATGTAAATATGAGTTTAAATCAAAGCATATTTTAAAATATTATTGGCATGTTAAAGATGAAATGTGTTTTGGTTAGTCTGTATTGAGCAGCAGCTGTCAGTGTCGACACACACATGACCTGGTGCAGGAAACCTGCAGCGTCGCATCTGGTCGAAACATTGTGTGACTCCATGACCAAACCACACGTGCTACCACAATGCAGAATGAATCAAAGCATGTTCTGATTGGCTGTGACTGTCACATGAGATCTTCTGATTGCCTGTGATCATGTTGCTGTGATCAGGGCTGTCATTACACTGAACCGCATGCTGCTGCAGGAACCTCCATGCTGCTGCAGGAACCTAAATCATTCTACAGTATCTCTCTGTCTGTGGTTCTGTGACTGCAGTACAGGTCTGCTCATCTAAACACACACCAGCATCACACCATCTCTCTCAGCCACAAGCTACCTCAAGAATTATTACTCATGAAATAGCTGAAAGAACTTTATAAGACAAAATATTTATAAAAATGCAAATAACCATAAAAACCTTATTTGTGAGATGATTAATGGACCTCAACTACTGAATACAACATGTAACAAACTGTAAGAGACATTGCATTCATCCTTTAGCAACATCTCAGGATTGTAAAGAGGAGTAAAATCACTGAAACATCATCATTGAACATGTGATGTATAACATTACGCTTGACTTGTTTCTTAAGGGAAACAGATCTTCAGAAATTTCTGCTTGAACATCAGATGTTCTTTTTCATTCTCACACACATTTGAGCACTAGAACCTTTACTGCACTGCTGAACATCAACTGCAGACTGCAATACAAGCACGCATTTTAAGCCATGCAGATCAAATACCATTCATCTGTTCTCTTCGTATGCAGCTTATGATGTTCTGCATCGCATGTGCATTATTGGCTCACATTATGCAGTGATACCCATAATGCCTTGTGTTTCAGAGGTCAGCTCAGCCCCGTCTCAGAGAGGCTGTCAGGATATTGAACAGGCAGTGAACATTGTGGGGAGGAACATTGTGTTGATTAATGCAAGGGCAGATTTTCAAAAGAAACTGATTTTTCATTTCACAGCAGCTTCAGCTGGTAACCGTTACCAGTTAAACTGTGATGTGGTAAAACATGCCATCTAACAGTACATCACTCATGCCCCCCCCCCCCTCCTCCCCCCCCCACTGATTGTTTTCTTCTTTTCTTCTTTTCTTCTAGTAATATCTGCTGGAACGCAGGTCTTATCAATATTTGATCTGTGTTAAAAGATGGTGCTCCTGCCATTACGGTCAGCCTGCCGGTTTCCCACAATGCCTGACATGTTTGTTTGTTAATAGGTCACACAACGCTGTGACTGGTGCTGTAGTGAAACACATGAGAATAAGACACACTCTTCCAGTGCAGTGGTCTACAGCATTACTAACACTACTAAACGCATTATAATCATGTTATAGCTCTTGAGGTTTTCCCTGTAAACAGTGTGTATTTATCACACTCACTACAGTACAGAAGGACGCAGATACATTTAGATGACTTTTAATGTGGTCAATTACATTAAAGGAAACACAATGTGTAAACACTGTGGCTTTATGACACTGTTGTTGTTTGCAATTTGTTTATTTTAAAATATCATGTGAAACAGTGTACAGCTAATGACTGTGTGCAAATTCATACAAAATCACTAAAATCGAAGTGTCATAATTATGATTTTGGATCCGGTCTGTCATTTGTTTTGGGGTTCTGTGTGGTACATTGAGTTGATGCTGAGCAGCACACATCAGAGGGTGGTGACTCACTGCTTACTCACTGAGTCACGGGCTCTTGTGCTTCTAATGCTCAAACCTGCTCCTTAATTACTGCATTCAGTTCATTCAGTTAACAAAGGTAACCAGGGTAAACACAGCCCAGCTCTGACCAACAGTGTGGTATTCAAATCTGACTCCCTGTGAAATTACGACTCCCCTGTTTCTCACTGCTATAGTTACGATTATGATTAGGCGTGGGAGCGGGCTTTACAAATAAGAGACCAATCAGGTAGCAAACCCCCAGTGTATGAACCAATCAGAAGCAGGGGAGTTGTAATCTCACAGGGAGTTGAATATCAATATAGCAATACAATAATGCAGTTGCGGTGGAGAAATACGAGGCATGTTAGATTCTTAATGTGTTTTTCTCTCTCTTCCAGGTGATGGAATAGATGATGTCAGAGGTTCAGGGCACTGTGGAGTTCTCAGTGGAGCTGCACAAGTTTTATAATGTGGATCTTTTCCAGAGAGGGTGAGTCAGTCAGATCTGCACTCTTCTGCATGTTGGGAAGCTCGGATTAAAAAACATTCTGAACCGTCTGCCCTCAACACCATGTTCAATAAGAGCACAAGATTATCATGTACTACTACATACAAACACAAACGGTTTGTATCGCATTGTTTTTGCAGTTTAATTGTGCAGATGCACACTTTTCAAATGTTCTGTATTTCTTCTCTAAAAAAGAATACAAAAACATTAATGACTCATTTTGCACTGATGGCAAATCCAAATATTATCCAGTAAAACACTCCAGGGAGAGTGGTTCTAAAATGTATATAAAATTACATTTATATGATCTGCACATTTACAAACAGGTATTACGATTAAAATGATGATGTGATTTTTAAATGTCAAAAATTAAATGTCAAGAGAACAACTGTAATGTTATATCAATACACAGTTTTACATTATCTACACTACACACACTAAACTAGATGCTTCCACTAGAATCCAAAACAATCTGTCAATACTGCAAGAGTTCACTGTCCCTTATCCAGCTTCACTGATTTTAACAGGCTGGTGGAGTTACATTGACTGAATGCTTGTAGTGTTAAACACAGTCTTCCTCTGATCATGAGGTGTCATGTTCAGTAGATGAATGATTGATTCTGTTGTTGCTGTCTTGGGTTTCAGTCGATCAGTGAGCAGTAGGTGGAGTCTATAGAGAACTCAAATATGTTTTCAGGTCACTGGTTTTAACAGTATTGTTCAGGGATCGTGTGGTTCGACATGAGGGTGTGTTGTCATGACCTTTACAGAGTTTCAGAACAATCAATGTGGTGCTAACAGAGCGTTCACAGAAAATATATAAAACATTATTTACTTTTGTAGCAAATGTCTCTGATCTTGTTGTACATGATTCATTAGTGCTTGTTAGTCTACAGAGAAACTCACACGACTCAAACTTCTCTTCATCTGTTGTAATGGATGTTTCCTGCACAATGGAATAATTATGAGATCAGCACACATAAACCCAACATGATGTCATCAGGGTTTTCTTTAACCTAATGCACACAATTATTATGAAATATGTATACACCTGTCTGTTAGCAGATCTTTCCTCCTCTGACATCTGTCACAGGTCTGATGGAGGTCACGCTCAGCTCTCTGCATCCGCTCTGAGACTAAATCAAGGCCCCTGAAACAACAGATTTGCAGAGATTTGACTTAATAATGATTTCAATTTGACATTGACCAGCTCCACAGCTGTTTATCTGGGTCTCTAAAGACTATCATGAGCTATAAAGTTAACAATATCCATTCAGTAACTGTTTAAAGATTCATCTAAAGAAATCAGAAACAGATAGTTTTGATTTGTGTGTAATATGTTCTAATACTTCTCTGTGTTTTCAGCTTCTATCAAGTAAGAGCGAGTCTGCATGTGTCACCTCGAGTGCCTCACAGAATCACAGTCACAACACCTGGACACACAGGTGAGGTGTCACCTCGAGTGCCTCGCAGAATCACAGTCACAACACCTGGACACACAGGTGAGG